>PVJN01004307.1:0-91482 GCA_004026805.1 Lasiurus borealis | reverse complement strand
TAAAATAATTAAATGCTAAGACATGACTCACGTGATCCACTGATGGAGTTCATTAAGGCTGACTCAATCCTGTTGTCTATAAGCTTTCCCATAAAATGCCCATGCAAAGAAGAGTGGCTCAAATTTACAGCAAGAAGAAGAAGTATGCAAATTGTTCAAATATCTTGGCGGGAATCACCCTGAGTTACAGTGTTGAAGAAATCATAGGTTGAAGAGATTTGTGGTCCACCAACCAGAAAGTCTATCATCATCCCTTTCACCTGGCCAATAAACATACTTCTGTTTTTTATGGAAATTATAAAGCTAAATTCTAGGCGTACACAAGAAATAAAGGTCGGGTGCGTCATCGTGAAATACGCAGTCAGATAGCTTTTGCAGATAGAAAGGAAGAAACGGGTAATGGAAAAGATGTGGGGGTTGTGTTTCCTTATATAATTCATTTAGGTAGTAGGAAAAAAAACAACATATATTTTCAAATCCTAATGGAAAACAATTCCCTCTCTTCATTCAGGAGTTCTGTCAGGTAGAGTTATCAACAAGCACGCACAGCTACTGCCACCAAAACATCACTGTCGAGGGACCACAGCAAATTCTTGCAGAAGCCCCAAAGATCCTCACTTACTTTTCCTAGAAAACCTGCCTAAGATACTCTGTAATGAAACATCTGAGAAGATATTGTGAAGTCCCAGATGCTCATAAGTAAAGCATGCAAAAAAGAAACACAACCCTAACTCAAACTGTGAACAAACAATTGTTTTACACACACACACACACACACACACACACACACCTTGTTCCACTTAAGAGGTTTAGCTTGAAAGACAATATTTTACAAAAGCAAAAAGTCTGAACTTGATCAGAAATTAGGTGATTGCAAAAGAAGACATGTTTCACCTGCTGCATACTTCAGTTGCATCTCTGTGAAGCCTTTCCTCTTACAGGACAGGAATGTGGGACCTTGAAGCATGAGAATATACATGTTAAAGAGATAAAGGGATGGAAATACATGTATACCAAGAACTAGAAAGAGAATCTGGAAGGAAATTGAATCCTGAACAAAGAAACTTTAAGATAAACACAGGTCAGAAAGCCTGGAGGGAGGGCTGTGTGGTGAAGGTGGTAAGGAATGAAGAGGGCGGGAAATTTGGGGAGCAGGAGTCTTGGGACTGATATTGCAGAGTTCAGGTCTTATCTTGCCAGCCCTGGGGAAGCAGTGCAGGTCTGGGCACTGTGGTCCTGGGGCTCTGGGCACAGGGGCTTCACTGGAATATTGCTGAGCGCCTGTACACAGGACTGCGGGTCTGTGATGGGATGGACTCAGAACCACATTAGTTACTGATTTTATCGCCAAGGGAAAATCCAATCACCCAGTGCTGCAGTATACATAATCACTCTTTTTTAAATATATTTTTATTGATTTTTTACAGAGAGGAAGGGAGAGAGAAAGTCAGAAACATCGATGAGAGAGAGACATCGATCACCCGCCTCCTGCATACCCCACAGTGGAGATGTGCCTGCAACCAGGATACATGCCCCCAACTGGAATTGAACCCGGGACCCTTCAGTCCGCAGGCCGACGCTCTATCCACTGAGTCAAACCGGTCTCTGCCATAATCATTCTTAAAGAGAATAGTTTTTGCCTACAAAAGCATCTAAAAGTATGCAAAGTCTGTGATACACACACACACACACACACACACATATGTGTGTGTATATGTGTGTGTGTGTGTGTGTGTGTGTGTCTGTGTGTGTGTATATAATATATGTAGAGGCACAGTGCATGAAATTTGGACCCAGGGGTGGGGGGGAGTCCCTCATCCTGGCCCATGCCCTCTCAGCATGCACCAGTGACCATACTTTTCACACAGGTGAAAGGCATCTTGCTGTTGTATCGGTGGCTATATTTTTTGCCCTGATGATAAAAAGTAGTATATAACAGGATCCTTCTGAGGCAGTAGTACCATTCTCCCCACTCGTGGGTGGAAAAACTAAAGCAGCGAGAAGCTAAGTAATTGGCTTTGTCACTTGTTATAAGTGTCAGAAGCAGGGCTGACCACAAATTGTGCGAGCCAAGTCCATGCATGTCACCGCTGCATCACCCTGTTCTTTCAGTGTCAGAGTGGCCGTGCCAGGTTTTAGTGTTTAAGTCCCTGGTCCTGGCTGGTGATCAGGGTCGATCTGTGGGGCAACTGTTGGGCGGGGCCATCAGAGGACCACCTGCCACCCAGCCCTGCCCCGCCACAACCCCAAGATTGCTGCTGGTGGTAGCCTCCCTCTCGGTCAGTGCACCCCCTGGTGGTCAGTGCACCTCAGAGCAACCCATTGTTCAGCCATTTGGTCGGTTTGCATATTAGGGTTTTGGTATAGAGAATGAAAATGTTTTTCTTTCTCAATCCTTTCCCATCTATCCTTTTAAAGGGTACTCTGCAAAAAAAAAAAATGTTTTAAATAAAAATAAAAATTGGAACAGGCACCTGATCATTTGTATCCATTATGGAGCACTTTGGATATTTTCCACGAACATCACTCAGAATGGTTTGTTTTCTATAAAGGTTTTGTAGTTACATTGTATAGCAATACTGAGTCCCTCACACATGCTCACTATGAAAAAACAAGGATTACAGATGTGAATTGGGTTAGAGTCCGGCCCAGACAAGTGGTAGCCAAGTGGCATAGACTTGACATTGATAAACCTGAGATTGAAATAGATTCCTGCGACTCACTGACAGTGAGAAATTGGGTTTTGATAGGTGTCCTGCTTACTCAACTATACAGCACCACAGAGATGGGTTCCCCAGTTCTTTCCCTGGTGTTTATGATATTCACATAATTAAAAATCCATAATATAGACCCAGGCAGTGTGGCTCAGTGGTTGAGTGTCAGCCCACGAACCGGGAGTTCACAGTCCAATTCCAGGTAAGGGCACAGGCCCAGTTTTGGGTTTGATCTTCAGTGGGGGGTATACAGGAAGCAGCAGATCAATGTTTCTCTCTCATCAGGGTTTCTATCCCTCTCCCTTCCTCTCTCTGAAATCAATAAAAACATATTTTTTAAAATTCCATAATATAGAAGACTGGGTCTGGATCAGACCTTTTCCACAGGAAGGATGGAAATAGTACATGATACATAAAGTGTTATATGATATGCCCAGTGCCTGGAACAAGGCAGGTGGTCAGTAAATGCTTATTCCCATTTCCTGCCGATACTCCGCTGCCCCTTACTCTCATAAACCGGATGCTCCTGGTAGGCAGGGCATTTTTATATGCGTGCTCATCACTTAGCATCTTGTCACTGTAGCCTGGAAATTCTCAGTAACTGCTTCTCTGTATACCCGCTCACGCTGCCTCATTCTTCCTGGACTTGAGTGGAGGCTTCTATATAATAGCTGTTAGACATGCGAAACTCACACAGTAGACATTCAGTAAATATTACCCACTATACCCTCCTATAGGGACAGCATAGTGCCAGCGTTCATCACAAGCTCTCAGGAGCTAGACTTTTAAATACTAGTTGTGTGCCTTTGGACAATTATTTTGATGCCTTGCACCTCCATTCATCACCTGAATGGGGGAGCTGATCATGGTACCAATTGAACAGGGCTATTAAATTAGTTACATAAGCAAAGCACTTAGAATAATGCCTGACTATAGTCAGCACTATCGAATGTCTGCTGTTTTGTTATAAGGATCCTCTTTTCTGAGGTAAATAACTGAAATATCCAGAGACACCCCCACTCTCGTCCTGCCTATTGATTCAGACCTTACAGCGGAGGGGCAGAGGGGTGTTTCTTTCGGGCTGGCTGCTGCCAGAGCCAGCTGTTACTCTGTTAGAAAGATCTCCGCTGCCACCGTTACAAACACCGGGTAACCCCGGGAGATGCGTGCCTTCTGCTACCCTGGGCTCTTGCAACTGTTCGGATCTCACCTCTGCCTTCCCTCTCTCTCTTCCTTGTCAGCTGTCGCCTCTGGGTTCCGGGCTGCAGCCGACATCAATCACTTCGGCAAACGCGAGCGCTGCTGTGGGCTGTTCCTTGAACCCCTTCCAGCAGGCCCGTGGTGCTCATCTGTGCCGAGGAGGAACTATCAAAGCGTTCTCAGCACTCGAGGGCTTCCAAGCATTGCCCTTGCGTCTTTGTGCATCTAGATTTCAAACCTCAATGTCAGAAGGTTCGCGTTGTCTGAACTGGGAGTGAAATGTTATATTTGGTGTGGCCTGTTTCTTTAAGGGTAAAGTATTTTAAATCTCGGTATGGGGTGTTCTATCTCAGTGTACCAAGGCAGATTGAATCTTGTGTGTGTGTGTGTGTGTGTGTGTGTGTGTGTGTGTGTGTGTTGTGTTTGTAAGATATCTGTTATCTCTGTTTGAGATATGTTTTCGGGTATTTCATCTCTTCAGCGATACCTTTTAGATCTAGGTTTCACTACGTTTTTTTGGCTATGGACTGGTTATTTTAAAATGCATTAATTCATACATTCAACAAACACTTTGTCAAGGCCAAATCTGAGTCAAATATTTGGCTTTGTAGATCACTGCCTCCCCAGTACTAAGAGATAATACCTGGTTGTAGTGGAACCAGATAAACACGAATTAACAAGGTGACAAGTCTGTGTGAAAGTATCCATTGAGATATGTTAATAGACGAAAGGAAAAGCAGAGAAAAAGGCTCCGGAAATCTGAGGATGGTAGAGAACTCACTTTGAAGTAGTCACATTCAAGTAGAAATGCAGGAGCTGAGTATGAACTCACTGTAGGAGGGAGAGGAGACAAATGTACAATGTGTAAAGACACAATGGCTGGAAGAAGCGTGGTTTGTCTCAACATCTAAGAAGTCAAGAAAGAGGACCAAAAATGCATCTATGGAATTGAGAACTATAGTGGTCAAGTCTGAAGCAAGGAACACTCGCCTTGCCTTCTCTAATCTAGATGAATAAAATCACTCTTTCATTCCTATTCAATTGCCAGTTCCTGTCATGAATTCTTTAGCGGAAATCATTGGTGGGAGAACAGAGTTGTTTCTTCACACCATCTAAACCCCCTAACATTGTCCTCTGTACTTCCAACTCTCCCACCTACCACTCCCACTCTAAAGGAAACTGCTGCTAATTCAGTATTCCTAAAAGACATGTTACTACATTTTCTGGATCAATAGATTCTGTTTGTATTGTTTTAGTTACGCAAAATTATTTCCACTCTGGCCCCAATCAACCGTCATTACTCTCTTGTAATGAAGTAGTTGTCCTCCGCTCCCTAAATTATTCCATTTGCTCGTGATCCATGGATCTTAACCACTTGATGAATTCTCCATGTTTATTTCAGTCAGAATGATACTAAGGTTCAACTTAACCCATATCGCTCCAGGAATAATTGCAGCGTCATTGGTCCTTCCTCTGACTTGCTTACATATTTGATTTTACTTCATATTATTTTGTCTCTATTAAATAAAATAGATACAAAGGTCATATGTTGCATTTTGGATTGGCCACAGTTTTTCTTTTCTCTTAGGAAATGAGAAAGATAGCTAAAGATGGGAAAGATGGGGAAGTTTAAAAGATCCTTAGAAGACATAAAATTGAGAAAATATATTTGAGAAAGTATCACTAAGAGATTATAAATGTCTTAAGACTCTCTATACAGCATGCTATCAGAAATGTAGGCCCTAACTCAGTTATTAAACCTTTATACTAAAAATCACAATATTTGGGGATTGTGAGCTCTCCTATGGATTTTAAGTTTCATACCCTTGTCAGGCTTGGTCAACGTACAGTCCTTGGAGTATCCAACAACAGATTCAACACAAGTTTTTAGAGATTTCATAGGAAGAAATAAATATCTTATGAGTAGAAATTTCTCATTCCAATTATGTTAAGCCAATCCTATGAAACATGAATAAAGTACTTTAGACTTGCAGATCCTAAGAAGAAGTCACAGATATTTGGACATTAGTGATCAAACCAGAAGGTAAACTATGCCTTTTTATTCACCATGCGTCAGTCATGGATCAGGGTATTTCCTACAGCTGGAATTACCCTTAAATAATGTTTTTTTAAGTATAAAATATCATGAGTACCAGCAGCATCTTTCTCTGAAGTAATCCTGATTACTTCCAGGTCCCCCAGTATCTTATTGAAGATCCCCATCAAGTCAAATATCTAGTCTGTCACAGTCAAGAGACATCCAATGGAAAAAAAAAAATATTTGCCCATTCACTTGCAAATGTTCACAGCTCTGCTAACTCTCCTTAAACATGGGCAGAGAGAAAGGTAGTACCTTAGTTAGCTTGGCTGCCCATAGACTGATGGCTTAAAGAACAGAAATGTACTTTCTCACAGTTTCAGAGGCCAGAAGTCCAATATCAGGGGGCCTGCATTGCCAGTTGGTGGTGAGGACTCCTTTCTGGCTTGCTGACAGCACCTTCTTGCTGTGCCCTCACATCAAGGGAGAGAGGTGGGGAGCAAGGTATCTGGTCTCTCTTCCCTAAGTTCACGAATACAATCATGAGGGCTCTACTCTTGTGATCTCATCAAGAAATAATTGATTTTTTTGCCGAGACCGGTTTGGCTCAGTGGATAGAGCCTCCCCTTGCAGACTGAAAGGTCCCCGATTCGATCCCGGTTGGGGGCATGTGCCTTGCTTTGCGGGCACATCTCCACAGTGGGGCGTGCAGGAGGTGGCTGATCCATGTCTCTCTCTCATCAATGTTTCTGACTTTCTCTCTCTCTCCCTTCCTCTCTGTAAAAAATCAACAAAAATATAAAAAAAGAAATCATTCTTTTCCCCAAACCTCATATCCACATACTATAACATCTGGAACTAGGACTTCAACATCTGCACCTTTCAGAACACAATTCAGTTCATTCCAAGTTGAATTAGGTCAGTTTTTGTTTTTGTTTTTGTTTTTAATTTCAGTAGCTTGAACAACAATTGCAGGACAGTGAGTCTATTATAACAAACTCCATGGAACTTTATCCCCATAATGATTTCAGGTCTATTCAGAAACCTCTTTGCCTTCCTGTTGATGCGGAGAACTGTCAGTATACTGGGTCTCTGCCTACAACATTTGCTCAGCCCAAGCCAAATGGACACCTGCTTCTTTTCTCCTGAAATTCACCAGAAACAAGTCGTCTAGGTTTTTAGTATATTTATCATAGCAATTCATGTGAACACATTTCCCTAAAACAGATTTCCTTGTAGATTATTTGCTAAAAGTTATACTTGCATTGCCCAATACATACTTACATCTAGTCCACCTTAAAAATTTTAGTTTGTAAAAAAAGTACCAGATATAGTGTATATAAAAATCATCAATAGACATATCTAGGTAGGTGAGCATTTTCCAGATCCAATATCATTTCATCCTCGGACACTTGTCCTCAGCAGGAGCTCGGTGCATGTTTGCTGATGGATGGATGTCATATGACAACACAGAGCTGATGGAAAACTGGTTCATTCTCAACACAGCAGGGGACTCTAGCAGGGGGTGGGGCGGAGGAAAGAGGACTTCACTTTCAATATGCTATCCTTTAAGGCGATTTTCTCCCTCACTGAATTGCCTGCTTCTTCAAATGAATTCACTAATCTCTTAAATGGGGTGGCATAGATCATATTCTAAAACAGCGTTGAGAAACTTAATAAATATTGGAAGAAAATGCATAAATAAACCCAACACCTTATCCCACCTCCTACAATCATCACAGTAAAGACAACGATTATATTAGCATTTTTTTTCCTTTTTTTTTTCTGAGAAACAGACTCAGGATATGTTTTCCCTTGCTATAACTTGGTATTAGATCTTTGTGTTTAGGGAAGAGAGGAATTCAACATTATACACTAATATTTTATTTAAATATTTATTTAAAAGCTGAATCTTTACCTGGTGAAAATAATAGCATGTGATCCCAATTGCTTATGCAAGTTAACAAATTACCCTGCTCCTGTTTATGTATTCCACTAACATTTAATGAGTTTCTGGTTTGATTTGAGCTCTGTGCTTGACTCTTTAAAAGATGAATAACTTGCAGGCCTCACCCTCAAGATGATCATAATTTAGTTGGGAAGATAAATTATGCAAACACATAAATTATAATACATGCTTTTGTAATCAACAATATCTTTACTTAAAAAAAGAAGTGGTCTATGAATGCAAAGAAGCAAGCAACAGTAAACTGGTGTGACCAACTATGGATACCAAGGTTCCAATCTAAATGAAGGAAGGAGATGGTGAGGGACTCTCACAAATATTTACAGTTAGAGTCTTTAGTGTTTGAATCCACTAAGTTCAATGCACAAATTTCTAGACTAATAGTTTTAAAAAGTTTAGATTTTCTACATAGCCTCATCTAGCTTCCCCTAATATAAACCATTTCAAAGTCACGGTATAATTGTTAAAATCAGAAGGTTAGCATCGATGCCTAATATTAACTAATGAATGGAATTTACTAGGAATTTGTACAGGACACATGATCCAGGTTGAAATTCTCAGTTGAATCCTTCCTCTCGTTACAGCATTATTTCAGACATAGGTGAATGCCTTGTAACAGGCCAAAGAAACTCAAATCAGGTGTTTACTAGTAAGTGGAATTTACTGGAAAATGGAAGATTATTTTTCACTGACATTTCTAGGTAGAAGATGAGAATCTTGGAAATACTAGGGGAGGAGTATTTCAACTTTAGAAAGGGCAAGGAAATTATACAGTTTCTTAATGATATCATCATGTTATAGCTGTATCCCCAAATGTTGTTATATGATTGAACACATCGCCTTTTCTTAAAACACTTTGAGTTTGATTTTTCTGTCACATGCTAAATATATATATATATAACATACACATTAATTATATACATATACATACATATTAATTATATATATATATATGTATATAAAATTGACAGATTTACACAAGTGCCTTCTTTCAGATAAAAGCACTTTTAAGTCATGTGTATATATGTAATTATTTACATAATTTCCCTTGGAAACAAAGCTATGCATAAGTTATAGGAGATGAATCTGTGCTCTGCGTATGCTAACTAACTTGTCATAACCTAAGTTTTCTCACCTGAGGAAAATCAAATCTATCTCATTGATGAATGAGACAGGGAGCACAGAGGTATAGATTCTGAGCTAGAGACTGTGCCAGGTCATTAATAAGTGAATATGCTCCTTTCTATCACAGGGGCATCCACATGGCTTTTATCAGAGATCATTCACCGAGAAGACAGATACAAGAGAGGCAGATAAAGTTGTACGTATCCTGACATTTTATGAAACCCTGAGTTGCACTCCCCTCTCTCTCCTTTGGTGGAAAAGGTGACCTGTGGCATGCTGCGGGGATTGAAATTCTCCCGTCATACTCCGAACTCAGTCAAGAATTCTGATAGGAAAACTGCCATGATTACTTTCCAATCCGCATCTCTGAACGTCGCAGCCAGGCTGGGCGCCTGCTTGCCAAGTGTGCTGCCTGGAGGAAAATTGTGTGACTGAGTTATAAATACACTGATGGATGCAGCTGGAGCTGCCTCCTGTAATTTAATATGCAAAGAAATAATCGGAGTCACAGATAGTCACCAGCAGCTCCTTTCAGATAAGAGCACTCGACGTCGGACTCCACAGAAGACTTTCAAGAGCTTTCTTCCGGGGAAGGACCAGAGATGATCAGAGGGCGAGTGGGGTCAAACTCTGTCCTTCAAGCCAGCGTGCCACTGCCTGTCCTGGTCTTTGTTCCCCACGTCAACCAAAGGGCCTCTGCCACTTGAATTCTTCCTTAGCAGACTTAAAATCAAACGATGGTCTATAGCATGCTTTCCAATATTGGAAAGAAAACAGACGTGAATTTCTGAGAAGTGCCTGCTTTCTCCATTCCTGTAAGCTAAATAACAGGCATGTGTACCTACTACAAATGAGATAACATGCTCAATAGTGGAGGCAAAGGGAGGCTGAGAAATATGATTGCAATATTGGATCCTGGCCTCGATATAATGTTGCAATAAAAATTCAGTCTAAATGTAGCTGAAAGAGCTCTTAAATCATAACGATAACTTAAATTATGTTAAATTTATAATATCACTAGTGACCTGGCACCTGAAATCGCATGGCCCGGCCCACTCAGGCATGCCCTGCCCACCGGCCTGCCATCCCACCTTAACACACTAACTTCACCCAGAGGTCAAGTGTGCCTGGCCCCGCCCCCAACCTCTCTGGGCTTCTCTGGCTCCTTCAAGCACTGCCCCCGGTCCTATAAGTTACCTCGGGCTGGTCTCGCCTTCTTCAGGCACCTGCACGCTTCTGCCCTATCTCCAAAGCAACATGGCAGCTCCGCCCCATCATGGTTCTGGAGGAGAGCATAGAAACCTCCTGCCTGCTGCTCTGTGCTCCTTCCCCGGGCAGGTAAGCATTGGGGAGCTCTGAGTGTGAGTGGTGGGTAGTGAAGGACTGGTAAGGGGGGGTGCTATGGGCTCTCACACCACCCTCCCTACCAAGGAATGGTCCCGCCTCCTCTGGGTGCTCCCCTCCCCGCCCCGCTCCCACCCCGTCTCCAGAACAACTTGGTGGCTCTACCCCACCACGCACATGCATGCAGCCTCCACCTCATTGGTGGTTATGGTGTGAGGGCATCATGAGCATTAGGATCTTAGCTCTTTATTATATAGGATTATGTCAATAATAGCATTTATAATGTAATTGATAATTAATAATTCTTTTGTGTTTTATTAATAAGAAGTCATACCATGGGATAGCATGTGGACTGTTTTTATGAGCTATCCTATCTAATAAAGATAGAATATGCAAATTGACTGTCACTCCGCAACAAAGATGGAGGTGCCCGCAGTCAATAAGGAGGGAATATGCAAATTGACGCAAAGATGGTGGAAGCCTGGGTGGGATGCTTGCATCATCACCATGGTGACCACACAGGGTTTCCTCCCTGCCCCGGCCGCTCCAGGCCTCTGGGCAGCGTGTGCATGCAGTTGTGGAGCAGCAGGGGCAGGGCAGGACACCTGTTATGTTGGGGAGGGGTGAGCGGGCAGGAGGTGGAGGAAGCTACAGAGCAAGGTGCAGGCCTCGAGCAAAGGTGGAAAGCAGCTCCTTCCAGAGCAAAGGAGGTAGGTGGCAGCCAGAGTGAAGGCCCAGGTCCCAGGTGCCTGAGGGAAACTGGTGCCAGAGGGAAACCGGTGCCGGCAGCCAGGGGAAGGAAGGCCTACTCTTGCATGAATCTTCGTGCATCGGGCCTCTAGTTGGTTCATAATTAATCACCTCAAAATTTAGAAAGTTATTATTTATCTTATTTATGTGGAGTATGTGGAAGATTCTCCAATGGTTTCACCTGGATTCATTTTTGTATTAAATTTATCTGGAGGGTCGGGTGTTCTAGAAGGTTCTAGATCTTCTTTCGCAATTTTGGTCCTTTGTGCTGCTGCTGAGGCATCTCCATTCTCCTCTATGTGGCCTCTAAGCAGTAAATGATGGAATGAGAATGCAGACACATAGGTACCCCCGGGGCCAAAAGTGCTTTGGCACACTGTATTTTCCCTCTGTTAAGTACTTTCACCGACCTAAGATGTTTTTACTTCTAACATTCCTGTGAGCGTGTTGCCCTGGGTGTTTTATCAATAAGGAATGGAGGTTCAGAAAAATTTGTGATTTGCCAGAGGCAAATTGGTACGAGTGCATATGGAGTATTGAACCTCATTCCCTGCTTATGTCCACTCCTATTTCAATTATGCCATTCGTTCATTAATCCATTTGTTCATTCTGTTTGCTCTGTGGATTCTGCATTGCCAGTGCATCAGACTGTCCCTAGGTTGGCAATTTGAGGGCTAATGCAGAAGAATGATGATGGCATAGACTGGAGGCTAGAAATGTAGGAGGTGAGGTACTCTCACAATTTTAAATGAGTCTATGTGACAGACCAGGACTTGTTGGTCCTCATATCTACTCCTCAAACTTCCCCTGATCTGCATTTTACAGGAAGGATGGAGCTATGGCTTTCCCAGCAGGCTTTATTTCTGAGGCTTCCCTGTCATTGAGATTCTTTTTTTTTTATTATTGACTTTTTTACAGGAAGGAAGGGAGAGGGATAGAGAGTTGGAAATATCTATGAGAGAGAGACATAGATCAGCTGCCTCTTACACACCCCCTACTGGGATGTGCCTGCAACCAAGGTACATGCCCTTGACCAGAATCGAACCTGGGACCTTTCAGTCCACAGGCAGACGCTCTATCCACTGAGCCAAACCGGTTTCAGCGTCATTGAGATTCTTAACCAATGGGAGACACAGTTAAGGAAGACATTTGAAAGTAAAGAAACAGGAAGCAGGTGAAGTTTCACATTATCCCACTCTGGTTCCCAGCTCCATTCTCTGAGGAAGCTTTGCATTTTTCATGCCTGGACAATCCCCATTCTTTTCCCACCAGTCTAAGCATAACAGTATCTTCCTGTGTTCCTCCTTTGCTAACATTATCTTTTCTTTAGCTTTTTGCTTATCTATCACCATTGTAACCAGTACCTGGATAAATCCCTCTTTCTTTCTAAGCATGGAGGTTTTTCTTTTCCTATTTGTGTCCTGGACTACTAGTGACTCTGTGATGGGTTTCATGAAGGGAGTGAGGAACACAGGATTCACTATTTCAGGTTTGATTAACTGGGTGGTTATATGTTCCTCTACTTAAGATTCAGAAACCTTGCATGTGTGTGAGGTGCGACATTTAAGACTTGCCTTTACTGAAAAATTTTTTGCCTTGGAAGGAGAAACCAAGATGGCGGCTTAGGTAAATACCTGAAATTGCTGCCTGGCACAACCACTTCAAAAATACAACTAAAAGACAAAACAGGCATCATCAAGAACTACAGGAAGCCTGGCCGAGTGGAAATTCAACAACTAGAAGGAAAAAGAAAAGCACACTGAGACTCAGAGGAGTGCGGAAGTAAAGTGCAGAGGTACAGAAGTATATGTGTATGGAAAGGACTGGCAACTGAGGATACGATTGTCTTTCTCAACAGGGAGGGAGACACAAACTCCAAACTGCTCTTAATTCCAGTTCTAGGAGAGACTCCAACCATGTCTATCTCTCCTGTCGACATACAAACCCTATGTAAACAAGGTTCCCTGACATCATGACATATATGAGCCGAGTCCTCCTGCCTTTCGAAAATATTACAGATGTCAAGGACTAGCCTGCATTTATCACTGCACCTTCCCTGGATATTAACCATTGTTTTCTCCACCCTCAGGAGCCACCTTTACCATTATGTTAAGTCTTAGAAGGCAATATATTTCCTATTGGTGAGCTATTCCGTGTGTCTGTCATTGCACCACCTAGATTCTTGTTTTCTGTGTGTTTGTGTGTGCCTGTCTAGAGAACTTTAAAAGCCCAATACTAGTATTCTTCTCCATACAGACAACTCTAAACAATGTACCTCCGCCCAAATGCAAATAACCAGCACATAGTCGGCCCTGTTCTTAGGTGGAATGCTTTGAAAGCAATACAGTACAGAAAAAAAGGTGTATTGACTTGGGAGTTAATCACAGCCAGGTTCATCTAACCTCTGCAAGTCACTCCTCTGTTACTCCAATAAATCTCTTCCTTTCTCTGAGAATAGGTGTTCACATCTAAAAGTAAAAAGACAATTATCCAATGATGCCTACTCTATCTGAAATTCAAGGTACATTAAATAAACATTCATCGAAGAAAAGAATGACAGCCTCTCTCTGTTGCTATGAGATTTATGTGATTTTACACAAAATAATAACCCACTGCCGCTCCACCAAGGTACTCATAAAATGTCATCTTCCCCAAACCTCCAACTCGTGCTTAACATTAAATTGCTAAACCACAAACCATGCTTCTTCTGTTGAGTCATTAGGATCGTCATTAATGCCTGCGGGAATCCCAGGAGACTGCCTCCCTCACGTCTTCATTGTGTTGAAGTAATTATCAGGCTCTAACGATGGCTTCCTAGACCCCTGTCACATAATTGACCCCAGGGGAGTCTCCTCCCCACATTTCTGAACTTCATCCCATCCCCCACCACAAAGCACCTCATTTCCTTCCAAATTCTTGACTTTTCAGGTTGTAAGTCACATTACAGACATGGGGTCATCACCCTCTGACCACATCCAGTTGGTTTTTCTCTCAGAAATATTTAAATATGTTAGTTCCCCACCCCTATCTTCACTACCTATGTCTTAACTCTAGTCCACATTGGATTATACCCCAGCTCCTTTCTATTTAAGTAGCCTGCTCATCACATCACTTGAGGACCCTCATTTCCTATATAATTCACTGTGTATGTCATTATGCTATTCCAGTTTTAAAACACCACATAAAGAGATGGAAAAAACAGATGAAAAATGAAAATCCTATCTAGTCATTATCTTTCTGTTTCCTTATCTGGGAGAAGCCCAACCTTCTAACTATAATATATTCCTGTAATCCAGACCCTCCCTACTTCCCTTTACACACACACACACACACACACACACACACACACACTACACACACATACAAAAGCCCTCCTCACATTCCACACCAGCATGGTACCTTTGTTACCACGAGAGACCCAACACTAACATTTCATTATCAACCGAAGTTCATAGTTTGCATTCTGGCTCATTCTTTGTGTGGTGTATTCTATGCATTTGATAAATTCATATTGACATGGACATGTATCCACCTTATAGTGCCACCAGTATAATTTCACTGCTCTAAAAATCCCTCGCGGTCCAGCTATCCATCACCCCCCACCCCCAAGACACCGATCATTTTCCTGTCCCCTCCATAGGTTGGCCTTCGGCAGAATACTCTGTAATTGGAATTATGCAGGCTTTTCAGATTGGTTGCTTTCACTAGGTAATATAATGTAAGGTTTCCTCGATGTATTTTTATGGCTTGATAGCTCATTTCCTTCTGGTTTTGTCTTTTATTATGATAATTTTTGGAGAGAAATTCGTGCTATATAACAAGGATCGCATCATTTCATTTTCATTGAACCTGATGATAAAGGACTTTGAAAGTACTGATCTACTGAACTCTTAATAGACATGCAAAACCCTCAAAATTAAAAATGTTTTCTTTAAAAAAATGCACAACAGAAAAGATCGTTGAACAGGGAACAAAAATAAAACTTAGCAGAGAATGAAAAAAATATAATTTATCACCAAACACATGGGTTCAGCAATCATAGCAACAGTATCACTGTCCTTGGCATTTTGCTTCCTCACCAACAGCCTCTAAGAATAAACAATGAGAAGGAACAGCTTGTTCATCTCTTCATATGCTGTCCCTAACATATGTTATCAAAACTTTCCTTTTATAAAAATGTCATCACAAGAATTAAAGTTAAATCAGGCCTTTGTGGGTTTAATTATTCAGTACATTGTGTTTTAATTATTTATTAATATCCTGTATTTGACAAATATTTCCAGAGAATTGGGGAGGTTATTGCAAAAAGATTAACTGACTCTATTAATATTCTGAAATACATCTAGTCTATGCATCAATTGGGGCAAAGCACATCCATCTTCCTCCTCTAGGAGACCCCAAGACTAGCTTTCCAACCTTGGGGAAACTATATGACATATTTAAGCATTAAATTCCTTATCTGTAAAACAGACATAGCAATAATGTCTTTTGGATGAGATCCTTAAAATGATTAATGTAAAGAGGTAGCATAATACTTAGCACATAAAATGAAGTCCTTAATAAATATTTTCCATTATTGAACATTATTTTCTGTGACAGACACAGGTAATATATATTTTATATTGATGGGAGAGGTTAGGGAATGCCCTAGGAAGGTGATGCTTTTAAACTAAGATAAAAAAAAGACTTTCTAATTGATTTTTAGAAAGAGAGAGGGGGGGGGGAACATTGATCAGCTGCTTCTTGTAGGCTCGAGTGCGCAATCTAGGGGAATCAAACCAGCAACCTTTAGGTGCCTAGGACAATCCCAACTAGGTGAGCCACACCAGCCAGGGCTTAGCTGAGTCTTAAAAGATGATGCAATGATTTCTGAGTGGACAAAATACTCCAAGAAGTAGGAATACCATCAGCACAAAACTGTATTTAAATTCTATATCATCTTCCTGCTACTGACTTACCATTGGGCATCACACAAAACTCTATTCTACATTAGTGGGTTGGGCAGATTCTAAGCAATAATTAGAATGCAGAAGATGCTGCTGAAATTTCCCACCGGGATGTAAAAATGGAACTGTCCTGCAGGAGATATTACATACATTTTTAGTCAGAATTGCAAAATGTATCATCAAGAAGTCACCTCAAATGTGATCTTATCACAAACTCGTAGGAGAAAACAGAAAGACTAAGAATGTCTGCCACCTGACCTAAGCCTTTGTTATATTTTAATTTAGAAGGGAGAAGTCTCTAAAATAGAAGTCTGTAAAATAGGATGCTTTATCAACAACAATAGTGTCTGGTGTGGCTCTTTTTGTTGTTGATGGTCTAGTACTGCGGTCGGCAAACTGTGGTCTCGCGAGCCATGGTTTGTCACTCTGTTGACTAATGAGTTTGCCGACCACTGGTCTGGCGTCAGTCAGTTTCCCCAGAGCCACCTAGAAGAAGATCAATGCTCCACAGATAAAGGGAAATACATAAATAGCTTTTGCAAAATGTTTATTATATATATATAATTGATTTTTTTTTTTTTACAGAGAGGAAGGGAGAGGGATAGAAAGTCAGAAACATCGATGAGAGAGAGACATCGATCAGCCGCCTCCTGCACGCCCCACAGTGGAGATGTGCCCGCAAGCAAGGTACATGCCCCCGACCAGAATCGAACCTGGGACCTTTCAGTCGGCAGGCCGATGCTCTATCACTGAGCCAAACCGGTCTCGGCAACAAAATGTTTATTTTTTATAAGTACTGTGCAGAGGACTTTATATGCATTATCTTGAGCCTCACAACAGCCCTATGAAGATAATAGCACAAAAGTAAAAAATACAGTAAGAAAATGAGGTGCAAGGAATTGGTCAGTTACATAAAGGGCGTAGTATTAATTGTTTTTCTAAAACCCAAAACAGTTCAGGTGAAAATTTCACATCTTTAATCCATTCCGCTTTGACACCATTATAATCTTTGTACATAGTTAGAATTTTAACTCATCTCTGCCAGTTAATTACAGGATTTTATTTTGGCAGATGATGTGCACATGAGATTTCGAGTCAGAATAAATAAGGTTGGCATTTTGGTTCTGTTTCTAACAAGACTGAGTCATTTAGGAGAGAATACTTTTCTTTGTATTAACCTCAGTCCCGTTGTGGGGAAATGGGAACATTAAATGGATCCACCATATAAAATGATGTGCTTCCCACACCATCACCAGCTTGGACAATATTCAGCATGTTTCCAGAGCATCATAAACACCCATGTTAACTATGGGTATCAGCATCATCACTGTCATCATTATCCTCATTTTCACTTTGTGATTATTGGCTACTCTATTCACTTCCAATTATCCCAATAATCAAGAAAAGGTCATCAGCCTTGCTGATGTTGCTCAGGGGTTGCGTGTTGACCCATGAACCAGGAGATCACAGTTCTATTCCCGGTCAGGGCACATACTTTGATTTCGGGCTGGATCCGTAGTAACTGGACCTGCAGAAGGCAGCTGCTCAATAAAATAATCTCTCATCATTGATGCTTCTGTCTATCTCTCTCCCTTTCTCTCTCTTAAATAAATGAGAACATGTAATGGAAAAAAATTAAATTATATTATTTATTAAAAAGAAAATATCATTAATATTATATATCATTAGTATAAAAACAGGTATAGAAAAAGTCAGTTCTTGGAAGGAAACCTTACATTTGCACTTATAATTTTTTATTAAAAGAAACTAAAGTTGCTTTTCTGATTGAGCCAAGGAGAATGGTTAGCAGATAAGACAGTGAAAGAGTCATACAAGGAAAGAAACTAGTAATAGAAGATCCCTACAAAGAAAATGATGCACCATCTACAACTCAGTTTTCTTATATAATGAGCTCTTATTTGCTTTTTAATACGTTAGGGTTTTTTTGAGAGTTTTAAACATCTAATAATAATCTAAACTGTTTGTATCAATTTAAAAATCAGTCTTAGATGATTACTGACCCACCAAATTTGGATTTGATTAATGTGAGTGATCCACACTGGGCAGATTCTCTTATGTTTTGATGGTTGTTTCTAGTTTAATGGCAGAAACTTTCTTTTTTCTTCCTTTCCACATTTTACCTTGAAGTTCAACTTTTACGTATCTTTTAATATTCCTATAAGAATATAAAAATAAATTTGTCACAGACAAAAATCCCTACATTATTGACATTTATGTGATTTTTCTTTTTCTTTCCTTATCTTCAAATAGCTGCCAAATTTTGATTCTTCTTTCTCCGTAACATATAGTCTTACTCCTCTTCTGCTTTGCTTTCCTTCCTTTAGCATGGCATACTTGAGTACATTTTGAGACAGAAACTTGGTAACTGATTCATGGAAATAGCCTGATTCATACTCATATAAAATAATAAATGCACAAAATTGACAATAATTATTGATTTCATTTATTATTATTATTATTATTATTATTATTATTATTATTGCAATTGTGCTCCTTTAGACCTGGGTGAGTGATTTGATCACTCTGAGGGCCTTTTATTATTTTAACTTCATAAAAAAATATTATATTATTTTAAATTTCCATCCTACACTGCTGGTTATTTTGAAATTTTTAAAAAGTCTTCTATTTTCATTTTTCAATTCAGGTGACATACAATATTACGGTAGTTTCAGGTGCATGCTCAGTGATTAGACACTGTATAACTTATTAAGTGGTTACCCAGTGAAAGGTGAGGGGATTAAGTAGTACAAATTGGTAGTCACAGAACAGTCATGGGGGTGTACAGTACCTAGAGCATAGGGAATCAGGTCAATAATACTCTAATAACTGTGCAGGGTGTCAGATGATCATGTAATGCTTTTCATATATATATAGTTGATTTTTTACAGAGAGGAAGGGAGAGGGATAGAGAGTTAGAAACATCGATGAGAGAGAGACATAGATCACCCGCCTCCTGCATACTCCCCACTGGGGATGTGTCTGCAACCAAGATACATGCCCTTGATCAGAATAGAACCCGGGACCTTTCAGTCCGCAGGCCTACGCTCTACTCATTGAGCCAAACCAGTTTGGGGGATCATGTAATGCTTTTCTTTTAATTCTTGCTTTTCTCTAGTTCAAATGGAAATGATAGTGACATGTACATTGACATGTAAATCAAACTGTATCCCCTTGATTATTTACTTTTCCAGGGAAATGTGACACAGAGATTAACAAGACAAAGGTTTTATTTGGTTTGCTACCCATTGGACTGTTTCCCTGGGATATTTTAAAGGACTTTAGTTAGCCGTAAAACAGCTTGTCTAGAATCGTTCTTGTGTCAAAAGAGGGAAAGGAACAATTCTTAAGTAGAAAGGGATTTTCGCTAACTCAGCTCTCTGGAAGAATCAATACCGTAGCCTAACTTCCCCCCTCCCCTCACCCCTGCCGAAAGAGTGCGGTTTAAAATATAAAGATTCTATTCTTCCTCGGGAAAAAGCAATGTTTAAATTTTCCACCTGACATGTTATAGTGTTATATTTCATGTCAGGTTGTTTCAGCCATGGCAAATGATAGGAAACCTGGGTGATACTACGCTGCCATTTCTGCAGCTCGCATTGAGTTATCTCAGTGAGACATATCAGCCTGGAAACATCCACGGGAGAGACGCACGTTTCTGAGAACGGGAGATAATGCCCCCGGGGCCCCGAGATAGCGATGTTCATCGTTTATTTCTGATGCCGGGACAAGGTAACCAAGCGAGAGAGTAACATTACTTATCCACCTTAAAAACCTAAAACAACAGAAAGATTTAGCTCGCGGATAAACATAAAAGTTGCAAAATAGAACCAGTTGAGTATGAATACAGCTAAAAATGACAAGAAAGAGGGCTAATACAGTGGTACCTCGACATACGAGTGCCCTAACATGTGAGGTATTTGAGATACAAGCAGTCGAGAGAGCAATTTTTGCTTTGAAATACGAGCAACAGTTGAGATACGAGTAATCGCACAGATTGGCTGGCTGCACAGGACCCACCAGTTTACTGTGATTAGAGCATCTCATAGTTTCCCACGCCTCAAGTTTACGGAATGAATTAAACTCGTATCTCGAGGTACCACTGTATTCATTTCATGCCTACTGTGTGTCAAATGTTTTCTGAAAATTAATTTGATTGAATAATCCCAATTGTGTCTATGAAGGTAATATTATTTATAATCTTGAATTTTCATTAAACATAAATAAAAGATAATTTATAAAGTAAATTGAAGCTCACCCTGTTTAATTAAGTTGCTTTTTGTCATCTTTTTTTCAAGCTGTCTAAGCAACACAGAATTTCTTCCACCTTATTTCTTTACCTGACTTTTGGTTAAGAGCCAGATAATGTCAGTTTTTCTGTTGTCGGAAAACTATCGTATTTCAGGCCTTCATTACCTCAGGCTTAAAGTTTTATAGAGATTTTTTTAACTGATTTCCTCAAATTCAGTCCCCCATTAAAGCTTAGCATTCGTGGCAGCCAAGTTTTTATTATCTGTAAGTAGAGTACCAATCATTCATTCCTTTC
Source organism: Lasiurus borealis (assembly GCA_004026805.1). NCBI lineage: Eukaryota > Metazoa > Chordata > Mammalia > Chiroptera > Vespertilionidae > Lasiurus > Lasiurus borealis. The sequence goes on along the minus strand of PVJN01004307.1, from coordinate 70,835 downwards.
CACAAAAAGCTTCACTGGAATCATTTCCAGTTTTAAACGGCATCTGAGCAACCAAGAGTTGCTAGCTCAGCCACTCCAGTTTTCCTACAGAAGTAATTAGAAAGCCATAAAATCCCCAAACCTCTTTTCCTAGGCAAATAAAAACAAAAAACACACAAAACCTCCGGTTAGGTTCTGAAAAATAAGGAGCTATCTATGCAACCCTTGTCTAAAAAGGCCTCACAGCATCCGTGGTTGAAGGTCCGTTCAGAAAACCAAAGAGATTCTCTCATAAACATCAACGTCAAAGTGATTTAAACAGAGAAAAACACAGGCACAAAGAAAAGGGCCTTCAGCCAGTCCCTAAAATATAGGGCTTGTTTCCTGGGTTGACGATGCGGCTAAAAATAGAGGAAGACTCACACAAGAGAGAATCCCTGCAATTTCCATATCTAAAAGTTGGCTGCATGGATTAGAGCTATAAGATATCATCAAATTGGCAAGGAAAAATAAAATCAAAACGATATTGAACACCGGGCCAGAAAATGTCAGGACTGGAGCAAACAAGACCTGGAACCCCACTGAGAAATGGGCAGCTCGCATGTGTCATGTAGAGAATCACAGAAATCCACCAGTTATGTTAGCGTACCCCTTCATCTCTGTATTGATGCCTCTTACCTCTGGTCAAAAATGATATATGTATCAATTCTGTAGTCATCCTTCTCCTAGGACAGTGGTTCTCAACCTTTTTAATGCCGCAACCCTTTAATACAGTGCCTCATGTTGTGGTGACCCCAACCATAAAAGTATTATTTTTTAAATGTATTTTATTGATTTTTTTACAGAGAGGAAGGGAGAGGGATATTAAGTTAGAAATATTGATGAGAGAGAGACATCGATCAGCCACCTCCTGCATGCCCCCTACTGGGGATGTGCCCACAACCAAGGTACATGCCCTTGACCAGAATCGAACTTGGGACCTTTCAGTCCACAGGCCGACGCTCTATCCACTGAGCCAAACCGGTTTCGGCCATAAAATTATTTTTGTTGCTACTTCATCACTGTAATTTTGCAACTGTTATGAATCGTATCTGTGTTTTCCAATGGTCTTAAGCGACCCCTGTGAAAGTGTTGTTCCACCCCAAAAGGGGTCACGGCCCACAGGTTGAGAACCGCTGTCTTGGGGCCTATAACTTTCAGCTGAGACTGCCTGAGGGCTCTTCCTTTGTTATCCACGTCAAGATCTCAATTGCCAATTTTACTCCTGACCTAGAACATTCGGAAAACAGCTGTCGGGTAAGTGGCAGCTACAGGCACAGGCTGCAGATACAGGGGTGTCTGAAAGGCTCCTGGTAGGGGTTGCATGCCAGAGATTGTTGCTCTGAGGTGTTCCTTCCACCTGCCAGCTTGTCTGCAGGCCTGACGTTCAGGGTAAGGCTGTCTTTCTTCAGTCTCCAGGTCTACAGTGGATCAGAACAGGCATGTCTGGGAGCTAGACGGTTTTCTCTCGGGCATCCCACATCACGGATGGCTGGCACACTCCAGCTGCTAGGCCCCTCCTTATTCAGGTGACTGATTGGAAATGGAAGTAGAATAAATCTACCTATTTTGGACCTCTTTAGAAAATTATTGCAGAGCAATGGAAAGATACAGCATTCTGACACCAAAGCGTAACTGCTATTAGTCTTATTTAAACATTGTCCAGAACATTCTGTTTTTGTGTACTAGTTAAGAGAACAAGTCAGTTAAAAAAACAAGTACACAAAAGTACAGGCAGTATGATACTAACTCTATTGAAGTCAAAATGTGTGTTGGGGATTAGGCATTCATCTCTAACTGGAAGGAAACTCATGAATTATATAATTAAGGTCTCTGAGCAATGGACTCTGGATGACTCATGGGCTCTTCCATATTTTTCTCTGGTTTCAAATGTCCTATCATTGTCACATATGTTCTTCGAAATAAAAATATTATACTTAAAAATAAGTAAATATAACAGCATGCAGCGAGCTTCTGGTGAGATGCTCAATAATGATCTGCTTATAAGTAGGATTCAAGGACTTCCATATTTTTATTCTAATTGTTCCTTCAGTCTTCAATACTCTACTACTTTAAAAAAGAGATTTTCCCACTTTAAAAAAGAGAAAGCCTCTATCCATCCAGCCAAAATAGACAGACAAAAAGAAGAAAATACATATTAACAAGTTTATGTTACTATTATGGTCAGACAATTGATATTCAGTATTTTAACTCAAAAAGGCTCTATTTCCTTATAGATGACTTAACATCCCCATCTCATTATCAAAAGGCTTACTTTTTTTGCAGAATTTTTTAGAAATATGATTTTATTGTTTTCAGAGAGGGAGGGAGAGAGAGAGAGAGATAGAAACATCACTGATGAGAGAGAATCATTGGTTGGCTTCCTCCCACATGCACCTAACAACCCAGGCATGTGTCCTGGCCAGGAATCCAACCATGACATCCTGGTTCAACCACTGAGCCACATCAAGCTCAAAATGTGTAGTTTTATTTAAATGTTTCATGTAAAGGGAAAAGATAATCTCAGAATCATTGAGTGATTTATCTTCATTCATATCTGTACAGAATTTCCTTTTTCCCCACCATATATTCCAGACCTCATGATCCATTAACCAGAAGGCATGCATCATAATTAAAATGCCAAAAGCAAAAGACAAAGAGAGAATATTAAAAGCATCAAGAGAAAAACAGTTAGTTACCTACAAGGAAGCACCCATATGACTCAACAGAAACCATGCAGGCCAGAAGGGAATGGAAAGAAATATTCCAAGTGATGAATAGCAAGAACCTACAATCAAGATTACTCTACCCAGCAAAGCTATCATTCAGAATTGAAGGGCAGATAAAGAGCTTCACAGATAATAAAAACCTAAAGGAGTTCATCACCACCAAACCAGTATGATATGAAATGCTGAAAGGTGTTTTTTAAGAAGAGGAAACAGAAGAAAAAGGTAAAGATAAAAATTAAGAACAACAAATACATTATCTATCAACAAATGGATCTAAAAATCAAGTGAATAAAAAAATCTGATGAACAGAATAAACTGGTGAATATAATAGAATCAGGGGCATAGAAAGGGAGTGGACTGACAATTCTCAGGGGGAAAAAGGTGAGGGGGGTACGGGGAGAGACTGGACAAAAACAGTACACCTATGGATGAGGACAGTGTGGCAGGGGGGAGGTAAGGGCAGAGGGTGGGGTGGGAGCCAGGTAGAGGGAGCTATGAGGGGAAAAAGAGGAACAATTGTAATAATCTGAACAATAAAGATTTATTAAATATAAAAAAGTCTACAAATGTCATTCTTTTATTGTCAGAATGTTGGGTGGAAGGATGGATTAATGCATGGATTAATCACAACCAAAAACAAAGGGGAAAGGTACATATTCTTAACATGTTTAAGAGGTTAAGTAGTTGGTAATTCTTAATTTTTTTACCCCTATGTTGCAACTTTTATAGACACTATATTTCACAGAGTAAGAAATCTTTACAAAACCTAAGAATTGTTTTTAGTTTTGAGAAAAGTACAATTCAAACAAGTAGAAAAATATATTATATGACAATGAATTAATTTGAGTATTATCCTAAAAAGTTATCTCTTGAATTTTCACTCAAACCTTCCCAATGTGCATTGTATATGAATAATGTTAATATTTATTTAGATATCCAATTTATCAAAAAGACATTTGAACTGTAAAACTACATTTCGCCATAAAAGAGGGAGATCCAGTCTAAAACAAACAAACAAACAAAAAATATTTTCCTTTTACTATGCACTTAGATAAGATTTGAAGTTTCATATGATTAAATGCTCTTCTCAGAAGAGATTCTAGATTTAATTCCACAGAATGAATAATCAAAAGTGTAACCATGTAACCATTTTCTTATTATAAGCCACTAAATTTGGACATAGTGAAAGGAAAAAGTTAACATTTAGTAACCATCATTTTATGCAATTTTGGAAAAGTTTTCTTATTTTTTTTTTAAATCCTATATAATACAGGCCTAATATGCTAAATGTCTGGTTGTCAGATCTTCTGTTTAACCAATGAAAACATAGCATGTTAATAATATGCAAAGGCTGCTCAACCACTTGGTATGAAATGCACTGACCACCAGGGGGAAAACCCTCTGATCAGAAGGTTAGCTTGCCCCCGGATTCTGGCCAGATCAGGACTGAGCAAGATGGGCTAGACACACCCTGGAGCCCTCCCGGGGGTCCTCCCCTGCTCCTCACCTTCTTGCAGTCCTGGACCCCTCAAGGGATTTCAGAGAGCAGGTTTTGGCCCTTTCCCACAAGCCAGGCCGACTGACCCCACTGGTGCTCAAATTCATGCACCAGGACTCTCATATATTCACACTGACTTCAGAGAGAAGGTAAGGGAGAAGAGGTAGAAATATCAATGATGAGAGAGAAGCATTGATGGGCCGCCTCCTGCACTTCCCATAATAGGGATCCAGACTGTAACCCGGGCATGTGCCCGACTGGGAATCAAACCGTTACCTCCTGATTCACAAATCAAAGCTTAACCCCTGAGCCATGCCAGAGGAGTTTATGATTTTAATGTTGGTCCAGTGTCATAAAGTGGGAGAACAAGTATTCTTTTTTTTAATATATTTTATTGATTTTTTACAGAGAGGAAGGGAGAGAGATAGAAAGTCAGAAACATCGATGAGAGAGAGACTTCGATCAGCCGCCTCCTGCACGCCCCACAGTGGAGATGTGCCCGCAAGCAAGGTACATGCCCCGGACCGGAATTGAACTTGGGACCTTTCAGTCCTCAGGCTGATGCTCTATCCACTGAGCCAAACCGGTCTCTGCAGAACAAGTATTCTTACTCCATCTTTTCTCAAAGTACATGTAGCCCCACACTGATGCAGGTTACATGTCTCTGAAAATATATATGTCCATACAATATTTTAAAAATATATATTAAATATAAGCTATTATAATTTGAACATGCAGAGGAATGGTTTCAATTCAAATGGAAACTGCCAAAATTTATACTTGTTCTGTGATCACAGTTCTATTCTTTAAGAATCTTGATGATCCTGAGAGAGGATTTTCTTTGGATGAACAAAAGTTTTTGAAGGACTATTTTATTTAGGGGCTAGTAAGTGTTATAATTGTTAACTTTTTTTTTATTCCTAATGTAATTTTTAATACAAATGACTTATTAGCTCTAAGCCAATAGTTAGGAAATCTAAATATCAGTGGAAAAAAATGCAGCTCTACATGTCGTCCATCATGTGACATTTCTAAAACTAGATTAAACTATTCTTTTTTAAAAAAATGTTTTTGTTGCTTTTAGAGAGAGCAAGGAAGGGTAGGGGGAAGAAACACTTATAATAGAGAAACATGGATGGCTGCCTCCTGCATGCCCCATACTGAGGCCCCAGGCTCCAAACCCGGCAGGTGCCCTGGCTAGGAATGGAACCAGGGATCTCTCTGAGTTTATTTAAAACACTACAGAGTGATTTAAATACATGCAAACATTATTTCAGGTATAAAATCCTACAGTCACTATAAAACTTTAACACTGACATGGAATCATAGATTAAAACAAATAAGTTCTAAAATAAAATTAATTTAATGTGAAAGTTGCGGGTGTGTATAGTACGTGAAGGAATGGTTTAGACTGAGTATCGTAGCAGAGATTTCCTTTGAATTTATTCTGCATAAAACAGAACAACTCTCCATGTCTTCCTTCCCCACAGCCCCTGGCAGTTACCATTCTACTTTTTTACATCTCTGAATTTGACAATTTTCCATACATTGTGTAAGTGCAATCATATAGTACTTGTCTTTCTGTAACTGATTTATTTCATTTAACATAATATCCAGGTGCATCCTTGATGCTGCATATTGTAGGATTTTATTCTGTTTTAAGGCTGAATAATATTTTATTGTGTGTGTGTATACCACATTTTCTTTTTCCAGTCATCAATGATCAATGGGTTTATGAAAAGATTCTCAACAACACTAATGAAGTTTAAATTAAAACCACAAGGAGATACCACCTCATGCCTATCAGTATAGCATAAATATAAATATAAATAATAATATGAATAATAATATAAATATAAATTATATATGCATACATATATGTGTGTATGTGTGTGTGTATGTGTATGTGTGTATATATATATATATATATATATATATATATGTGTGTGTGTATATATATATATATATATATATATGCTAGAGCTGTAGAGGATGTGAAGAATTTGGAACCCTTGTACACTCTTGGCAGGGAAGTAAAATGATGCAAATGCTATGCAAAACAGTACAGGGTTCCTCAAAGACTAAAAACTACCATATAATCCAGAAATACCACTTCGGGATATTTATCTAAAAAAAATGAAATCAGGACCTCAAAACCCTAAGTCCTCTTCTCTCTGAGCACTTACCATTGCATTGATTTCATCTTTGTTGAGATTTTCTGTGCATGCACGTGTACACGTACACACACACACACACACACACACACGAGCAGATAATTGACTCCTCTCACCCTAATTTATGTCCTTCTCTATAAAATTTTCTGCCTCTTAGAGGGTGGGGAACAGAAAATGTAATGCACAGGAAAAGGAAAAAATTGTGCTTATGTTAAGGACACAAATCAGATTCCACTTCTCGCCCAGTTTACTGCATTGTAAGTGGCATCTTTTCCATTTCCCTGCAGGGATTTCACACTCAGAACCTGAAAACAGAGGTCAGATGAGTGACAGTGGTCGGCACACTGCGGCTCGCGAGCCACACATGACTCAGGAGCAGTGGTTTGCCGCTCTGATGACTAATGAGTTTGCCAACCACTGGGAGAGGGGCTCCATCACAAGGAACTACAGCCTGTCATTACGGGAGGAAATGTTTCACCAGCGCCTTCAACACGCTCACTTCACTCGTGTTTCGCGGTCCCATCAGCCTGCTTTTAGCGCTTTTGTACTAACTCTCAGCCTCAAATCCCCCTTCTTGTAAAGTAGGTTTTCCAGATGGTCCATAAAGACTCAAAGAGCAAATCACTTCCAAAATCAAGGCAAGGTTTCCTACTGCTAACCTGTCAGGATGAGAGTCTTTTTTTATTTTCTTTTTAAAATCTCTAAAGGCTGCACAGACTTATTCCAACTGTCAGACTCCCGTTAGACACATTAGCCGTGATGTAAATAAATAGTCTCGCACCTTTGAAATGCCAACGCGCAGCCTCAAGACAAACCCCAAAAGCCACTGAAGGAAAAGCTGCCAGAATGAAGGATGCGGTCTTCCAACAGAAACGTAAAATCACGTTTGGATGTGGAGTCCTTCCTCAGTGAGCACTCAGATGAAGGGAGAATTAAGGTTAAAAATCCAAAATATTCAAGATCCTTTGGAGCACCTGACTCCGTAGTTTTTATGTATGCTACTCTTCAGAGTACAGTGGTACCTCAAGATACGAGTTTAATTCGTTCCATAACTTTGAAACGTGGAAAACTATGAGATGCTTGAGTCACAGTAAATTGGTGGGTCCTGTGCAGCCAGCCAATCCACGCGATTACTCCTATCTCAAATGTTGCAAAAATTGCTCGCTCATATCTCAAAATCTTGTATATTAGGGCACTCGTATCTCAAAGTACCACTGTACTTGGGATCCTAGAACAGCGGTTCTCAACCTGTGGGTCGCGACCCCTTTGGGGGTCAAACGAGCCTTTCATAGGGGTTCCCTAAAACCATCAGAAAATGTAGTAATGTAGTTTACTGTTGTCATATGAAGACTGTTACCCATGCTACACCACGCTTCAAGACAAAAGTTCATGTATTTGTAATTAGAAATAAATGTTTCACAATATCTAATTGTGATTAATCACTATGCTTTCATTATATTCAATTTGTAACAATGAAAATACATCCCGCATATCAGATATTTACATTACGACTCATAACAGTAGCAAAATGACAGTTACGAAGTAGCAACAAAAATAATTTTATGGTTGGGGGTCACCACCACATGAAGAGCTGTCTTAAAGGGTCGTGGCATTAGGAAGGTTGAGAACCACTGTCCTAGAGGAAGCTGAAGGGTACGCCTATTTATTCCAAGTTGCCAAAAGGTTATTAACCCTGGAAACTGGACATTGGAATTCCCAGGAATTCTAATAAATTTCTGAAAGCGAAAATAATTTCTGCATTTTCATAGCGCTTTTAAAATAATAACTAACAGGTAAAAATAAACAGTGGCATTTTAATGACAGGATTGTAATAAATATTTCAGGAGGGACTTTGTAAAAAATTGATATAAAAGTGTTTATTACCATAAGCACATATGTTATGACAAGATTATACATTTAAATAGTATGAAAATAAAGTCTGCCTAATAAGGAGATATTTGATAATAGAAACATTAAAGAGGGGGAACATCACCACTAATGAACGTCAATTACAATAACTTAAAATTAACATATAATAGCAAAGGTATTTAATATTCAAAAGTTAATCTCCTTAAAAATGAAAGCCTAAAAACACTCAAAGCTTAATTGCTCTATCCCCTAGACGAAGTGTAATGGAGTTTATTTTATTTTGCATCGATGGCTGCCTAGTTATGAGTTCATTCAAAATTATCTGCAATTTGATCTATAATATATGACATATATGATGTTTCCTATCAGGTCAGTTTTTTATAACAAAAACATTTTGACTCTTTATTCTAATTTGTATTTTGCCATTGAAATCTTTGTATCTTTTTCCACTTCTGCTTTTAGATCACTTTATAATTCCATGTTGAAGTATTCCACAGAAACTTGAATACATTCTCTATGCATTCCTTCTTTCGCATGCCAGCAGTGTACAGTGAATAGCCAAACAATGGGAAACCCCAGCAAGCATTTCTGAGCAGTATTTCATTAATATAACATGCAGAACTGCTAGGAAAACTAATAGCATTTCATATCCTTCTGCAGTAAAATTGTCAATTTAAACATTCACTTCCAAAAGTTATGTCTTAGAATACCACTCAAAGAACTTGTCTCAAGTGCACCATATGTCTCGAGTTATTAATATTTACTATTTTGGGAAAGAATGACTCACCTTGGGCAATATCACAAAGCGCCGAGAACAAATTTACTTATAAAATGGATGAAGCCATCAGGAAGATTAAATTATCATATGATTATTGTTTATTGTCTACATAGTTCTATCCTGGCTAAGAGAAATGTCTACTTTATTATTTAATTCTACATGTCAGTACTTTCTCTTGTTTTGTTTTGTTTTTGTTTGTTTGTTTCTCTTTGTTTTTCTACTTGATATTACTTGATTCCTCTAATCCAGTAAATATCAATGTTAACTGTGAAATTTTATTTTCTAAGTATATATTTCTTCTTTTCCCCAAATAAACAGCTTCTCGTGAACCAGAAGGTTAATAACAAATGATAAAATATTTTTGTGTGCCAAATCCAGAAAAAAATAAAAAATGATGCCAGGAAAAAAAAACTGAACCTATATCTAATAATATTATTTACATATAAATATATTACATATATATGTACATAAATATTCATATCTATGTGAATATATGCACAAATATATATTCAAATACACACACACCCCAAAGGAGATCAGTAAAATGTAAACAAAATAAACCCCCCCATAAACAAATTCAGTACATGAAATATTCACACTGCTAAAAACTAATGACAGTGAAATAAAATCATAGAAAAGCAGCACACGATTAGGGAACAACAGTTCCATAGATGACCAATTTCTCATCAAAACTTTGGGAATGAAAAAAAAGTGGCACAATATTTTACAGAGCTAAAAGGGGAAAAAGTCAACCCAGAAGTCTCTATCCAGCCAAATTACATGTCAGGAATGAAGCTGAAACAAGCCATTTTCAGATGAAGTGAAACTGACAGAATTTGCTGACAAATCTGTTGCTTTAACATAATCACTACATGGGACGAGATGGTCAAGTGGCTAAAGCAACAGACCGCTAAAATAATCAGTGAATTCTTCTGACAAAAGGAAATATTAGAAGAAAACTGGAAATATTGGAAATAAAGTAAAAATAGTTATGATCTTGATAAAATATAAAGGGCTATTCTTTAAAATGTTTGGCAGTTGAAAACAAAAACTTACAATATTGCTTAATGAGGTTTTCAATGTATGCAAATTAAGTTTATAAGAAACTATTGTAATGTAAAGAAGATAAAGGAATTATGTTATGGTGAGCTTTCTGTATTCCACATGAGGTGATAAAACGTTGATACTAATTAAAGTGTAAAAATGTTAAGAATCTATATTGTGATATTTGAAGTAATTCACAAAAATTCCATTAAAAAGTTGCAGTCAGATATAAAATAAATTAAATAAGAATACTAAAAATGTTCAAAATACATCCGAAAAAAGAGATAGGAAATTAGAAACAAATTAAACCAAAGGGCAAAATAAAACAAGTAATACACTTATACCATTAAGCCATCAATTACCTTAAGTGCAAAGTATCTAAATATACCAATTATAAATAGAAATTATGAAAATGTATTAAAAATATATGACCCAACCATATGTTGTCTACAAGAAATCCACTTCAAATATAATGATATAAGTATGCCAAAGGTAAACATTTGGGAAAAAAGACATACTACATGAAAGCTAATCAAAATAAATCTGGAGTGGCCATACTAATATCAGACAAAATAGATTTCCAGTCAAAGAAAATGACTAGGTATAAAGAGAGGCATTACAAAATAATAAAATGGTGAATTCATTGAGAAAATTTAATCTTAAGTGTGTATATTCCTTACCCTAGAGCTTTTACATGCACAAGGCAAAACTGAGAGAAATGAAAGAAAAAATAACTTCATAATAATCATGGAATATTTCCCCATACTCAGTAAAAATCAAGATTAAGATGAATTAATATACAATGAAAAAAGAAGTAGAAAGACTGAACAACACCATTATTCAACCAGATCTATGGCATTTAGAAAGCATTACATCGAACAATAGCAGAATATGTATGTATTCAAGTGTACCTGGAACATATACCAAGATAGATCATATACGAACTCAAAACAAAACTCACCACATTAAAAAAATTAGAAACCATATAAATTTTTCTTTCTGGTCACAAGGAAATTAAACTAAAAACCAGTAACACTTACCTTGTTGAAGTCTTTGTATCAATTCTTGTTTTTAAAACTCCAGGCCTGAAAAGCTGGTTTTCCATGTAATAACATTAAAACTTAAAAACCCCCAACACAATAATTCCAAATAAGATTCAACAAAATATGGAAAGAATAATAAACCATGTGTGGTTTATTACAAAAATGTAAGGCTTGTGTAATATTTGAAAACAAATAAATATATTCCACAATAGTCAGAGTTTAAAGAAAAGAATTTACTGCAATATACAGTAAATTCTTAGTAATATGTGCTTGAATCCTATACAATCTTACTAACATATCACTCCAATAAATTTAAATTTAAAAAAAATTTGAAAAAAAAAATACAGGATAAAAGTTATCAGACCATATCGATTTATGACACAAATGCATTTGACAAAATTCAACAGCCACTGCCAATAAAAATTCTCTAAACACTGGAGACAGATGAGAACTCACTCAACTTGACAAAGGTTACCTACCAACAAAACAAAAGAAGCAAAAAGAACCCCTACACCTAACTCCACAGTTAACGGTGGAAGGCTAACAGTTTTTCCTCTAAATTTATGAATAAGACTAGTGCATTAGCTCAAATAATCCTATTAAACACACCATTCCTTCCCCTCTCAGCAAGGTAAGTGCGCAAAGACACTTAAGGTAGCAAATGCCAGGCTTAAAAAAAAAGTAAAAGAAAAGAAAAAGAAATAGACTATCATCTTTTTCAATATGCTACATCAGTTATGTGCTTGTGATTGTGTCCAAATGAACACATAGCTTTGCTGTGTTTTTCTTCCCCTTATAATGTGCTTAGTTTGGGCAACAAATAATTTTACAACTTATTAAATAAAAATCAATTATAAAATGGATTATAAAAATAATATTCAAAAGTTACTTTCCTTAATATTATTTTTATAATAATAAAAATCAGTTATAAAACTCCTATCAAACAGTAAGCCCTAGTGAGTGCAAGATGGCGAGATAATGAACAAAAAGGTGAACAGATTTGAAATGAAGAAACGCATATCATTATCCTTACTTGAAGATGACAGGATCCGCTGATTAGAAAATCCAAAGGCTCCTAAACAACAAAACAAAACAAAACAAAATAAATAAAACCTCTCAAACTACTGAGTGAATTTATCAAGGTTGTAAGATGCAAAGTCAACACAGAAAAACCTGCTGTCTGCTATGTACTAGAAATGCAAAGCAATTATGAATTAAATTTTAAGAAAGACATTGTAAATATTTTTAAAGTGCTATTTAAAATAGCTCCAAGACACACACACACACACACACACACACACACACACACCTCACTCAACAGCTGGTAACTCAATCGCTGTGTCTTTCATTACAGATTTAACCCAACAATGGTACGTATATTCAAAGTGTGTAATCCTTATTTTGGGGACATGTCATCTATCTTTTCATATACAAAGATGTCTTCTGAAAACTGCCACACGATGACTGAAGAATACAGGAAGATATTTTAAAAAAATGGAGGTGTATCCTGTTTTTATAGGTTTGAAGATTCGCTCTATCAAATAAATACACTATTTCTCCCAATTATTTTTACAGATTGAATCTGTAGCTCTCGCCAAGCTTGTTCTCCAACCCGTGTGGAAGTGGGTGGGAGTGACAGGACCAAGAGGGAGGAGGAGGACCCCAAAGAACTGCTCTCAGTCACCCTACAACAGCGTTCTCAACCTGTGGGACGTGTCCCCTTTGGGGGTTGAACGACCCTTTCACAGGGGTCGCCTAAGATCATGGGAAAAGGCAGATATTTACATCACGATGTGTAACAGTAGCAAAATTTTATAGTTGGGGGTCACCACCCCATGAGAAACTGTATGCAAGGGTCTCGGGCTTAGGAAGGTTGAGAACCACTGACCTACAAAGAACCACCACCACCAGGGAGGTGTCTGCAAGTGAAAACAGTTCTGAGCCAAAGGTTCACATTAGAAGGTTCAGCCCAGAGTGGAGCAAAAACCCTGATGATACTGTCTCTCCATGCTGAAAAAATAAAAAGATTACTACATTCTCCATGAACTATGTTCCTAGGATATTTTCCAGAAAAAGCCTGGACTGGGGGAGAACCATCTTCGGAAACTTCAGAGAGGGCTTTTGGGGGGTCCAGGTCAAACCAGCAAAGGCAGCAATGAGGAACTTAAAAGTAACCCAGAGCTCGTTGTTGGAGTGAAAGCCCGGCCTCTGGGCCTCGTGGAAAGCCATTTTCCTAACATGCGACGTAGGAAGCAGCATCCCTTGCTACTGGGTCCCTGCCAACCCACGCCACCCCTACAGGCTGTGGCAGAAGTTTCCTCCCAGAATGTGTATTCATTTGCCAGGATAACAGCTCAGCCCTGACTGGCGTTGCCCAGTGGATAGAGCATTGGCCTGCGGACTGAAGGGTCCCAGGTTCATGCTGGTCAAGGGCACGTACGTTGGTTGCGGGCACATCCCCAGTAGGAGGTGTGCAGGAGGCGGCTGATCAATGTCTCTCACTCTCTATCCCTCTCCCTCTCTATAAAAATCAACAAAATATATAGTTAAAAAAATAAAAAAAGAAAGGATGAAAGCTCAGAGGATCCTAATTCAGGGAGACACTGCTTTGGAAATCATTTCCCGTAACACTCCTTATTTGCTGCAAAAATAAAAATAAAATAATAAAATAAAATAATAAAATAAATAAATAAAATAAAATAAAATAAATAGAATAAAATAAAAAAATGAAATAATAAAATAACGTAAAATAATAAAATAAAATAATGGAATAAAATAAATAAAATAAAATAAACAATAAAATAAATAAATAAATAAAAATAAAAAATAAAAAGAATAAAATAAATAAAATAAAGAATAAAATAAATAAAATTAAAAAAATAATTAAATAAATAAAAATAAAAGAATAAAATAAATAAATAAATAAATAAAATAATAAAATAAATAAATAAGATAAATGAATAAGATAAAATAAATAAATAAAATAAAATAAGATGAAATAATAAATCTTGCTTTGTGGGGTGACTTCCCTGGGTGTGACAGGTAGTTTTTGTTCCAAGAAGCGAACCCACGCTGGGTTCCTGGGTCCTATCCATACACCCCAAAGGGGAGGACGGCTATTCCATCGGCCCCTCTCTCCCGCAGGCTGGTCCGCCTGGTGCTGGGGGAGGTGGTCCCCGCTGGGAAAGGAGCGGAGCCCAGGGAGCCCTCGCCTGCCCAGTCCCCGCAGGAGGACCCGCTGAGGCTCTGCCTGCAGAGCCCGGCCGGCTGCTTCCGGAGAAACCCAGGAAACGGGGGGCAGAAAGCAGGGCCCCTGCTCTCAGCCGGCGCCGCCCTGGGCAGCGGAGGCCACAGCTCAGCCTTCCCAACGCCCCGCCGCCCTCTCGGCCCGGAGGACCTCACAGCCCTGGCCCACCGCCTGGCCATCCCGGCTCCCATCTCCGGGGACTCCCTGCACCCAGGGGGCTGCTGGGGGGGGGACCCGCATATCTTGCCACGGGGGGCTCCGAAGGGCTGTGTGCGCCCTGGCGGGCCAGCTGCCTGCGTCCCCCACCTGCTCCGTCTCCTCCTCCGCAGCTGCTCCAGGCCCCGTCTGGCAGGATGCTTCTGGAAGCGGCCCCCGTGCCCGTGCACCTGCAAGGCATGCAAGTCACGTGCCAGTAGTCATCACGTCCACGGACCTGGCGGGATTCCATCCACAGTCCCCTCCTTCACCACCAGTGCGCACGCGCGCTTCTAGCACCTGCAGGCCTGCAAGTCGCGTGCCCATGGCCAGCCACATCGATGTTCAAATACCCGGATCTGGAGGGAGTCCCGCAGCAGCGTCCACCACCAGTGTGCATGCTTGATTCTAGCACCTGCAAGGCGTGCAAGTCACGTGCCCATGGCCAGCCACATCGATGTTCAAATACCCGGATCTGGAGGGAGTCCATCAGCAGCGTCCACCACCAGTGTGCATGCTTGATTCTAGCACCTGCAAGGCGTGCAAGTCACGTGCCCATGGCCAGCCACATCGATGTCCAAGTACCCGGATCTGGCGGGAGTCCATCAGCAGCGTCCACCACCAGTGCGCATGCTCGCTTTGTGCACCTGCCGCCTCTCGAGTCACGTGGCAGCAGCCGGACGCACAGACGCTCAGGGGCTCGGATCTGGCGGGTGCCAGCACCCTCTCACCACCAAGGCGATGATGCCCCGGGCTGGCCCTGGTCGCTTCCGGGGTTTCCGCCAACAGGCAGGGCCCCCGCGGCTGCTCGGGCAGCTGGACATAACCTCTGGCCCTTGCAGGTTTGCAAAGGAGCCTTGCTTTGTCACCAAGACCCAAGGAGAACGTGGATACAGCGGGGGACCGCTCCCGAGGGGTAGGTGGGGGCTCTCATCTGCAAGGGAAGGTGTAGGGGGTCACCAGACCAGGAGCTCTCTGCACCGGCCTGCAGCATCTTCTTATTAAAGAGTTTCTTTACAGAGAGGCCTGGCAGGGCTCCTTCATGTCCCATACTCAGTGCAGGTGATCCCCATAGCATTCCTGGCTCCAAACTGTGTCTTCACCGTGGGCTGCGGCCCCAGGGATGGTGTGTGGAACATGCATTCCAAGGACAGGGGAGGGGCGGGGGGCCTCTGATGTCCTGGGTCCAGCTCAAAGGTCAGCATCCTCTCCACGACCTCATGATCCCCCTCATCTGCATGTATGCTCTCAGGGGTTTCACTAGCTTGGACGCGGTGGCTCATTCCGTGCCTGTTTGCACCAATAGGTGGGAATTGCAAATTCTAGTAGCTACACATTGGAATACAGTAAAAAGGTAGTTTATATTTGTATCTTTTTTGTCTACAGCAGTTAGCAATAGATTATGTACTCAGAAAGGTGGTAGGTCCTGGGAATTAAAGACACACACACACACACACACACACACAGACACATACATACATATACACACATGCACATACACACACTGGCATATTTGCCCCCAAATGTCTCTTTCATGGGAAAAAAGAGCCCTTCGTTCTCTGTTCATGTGATTATATAACACTGCGGTCCTGGGTTAGGCAAATTTTTTGCACAGAATTCTGTGGGAACCCAGAGAAGAGGCCCCCAAATATAGCCCAGAAATGTTCCCGAGTCCTGGGCGCTGAGGAGGAGTGACTTAACTCGTGCACCACAGGAAAGAACAGCCATGTGGGAAGCAGAGGAAACACGCAGAGCTTTGAAAGGGTGGCGCCTTCCAGGATCTGCCAGGAAGGCTGTGTAGGTGGCTCCTTGGAGGAGTGGGGAGAGACAGGCCTGACAAGATGTCTGCAGCGAGGTGATAATAGAGCTTATGTTCCACGTCAGGGAGACGAAATCTGATGCTTTGAATGTCTTTGATTTGTTCTGAAACGCTATAAAAAAATGGTCTTATTTTCTTTAGAAACTCAGTAAGCAAAACCAGATTAAAACTGCAGCTTTCTAGTTGGGTGTGCGTTTGGGTGCGGGGAAGGGACATATTAGCAAAATTAAGTATATATTTGCTAAGAGAGATTAGCAAAATTAAATATATATTTCCAGCCACTTTTCTGGCTGGTATTTTCTGAGGATTCTCTCAAGGCAAAAATGAAAAAAAAAAAACAACAACAACAAAACATTGCAGTGATAGTTGATTTCCACAAGAAGCTTCCTAAGATCATATTTGTAATATTTACAATCGGAGAGAAAAATATACATCATACCTATCAATATTCACAGAAAGGGACCTCTCAGAAGAATAAAAATTAAAAGAACCCTCTTTGATGAAAGGGATCACCCAAGTATACCATTGTTATACCTGGTAGGCATGCAGCTGTAAGGAAATGAGACACCTTTCATTTTTAGGTAAAGTATGCAATGCTTAAGGGAAGTTTGTCCATTATCCTGGTCATAGCATAGCAATGGAAAAGGAAGTTGAACTCGCGAATGTACTCAACTCTTGCTATTGTTGAGAATGTACTTTATCAGAACATGTTGACCAAAACAAGTTGTTGAATGAATTAAAAACTTCAGATTTTTCCTTCGAAGGAGAAATGAACTATGTCAAACATCCCTTGGACAGAGGTTCTCTGTGTTCTGCAGGAATATTCATGGATAGCAAGTTCCCCAAAATGATTGTGTCTTAGAGTTTGATGACTTCTGTGTCTAGACCAGTGGTTCTCAACCTTCCTAAGGCTGAGACCCTTGTATACAGTTCCTCATGTGGTGGTGACCCCAGCCATGAAATTTTGCTACTGTTATGCATCATGATGTAAATATCTGCATTTTCCGATGGTCTTAGGCGACCCCTGTGAAAGGGGTCTGTCACCTGGGTCTTATACTTTCAAATAGTGGGTTCACCTCTTACAGCACTTGCTTCTATCATTTGTCTACATAGAGACAAACAGGAGAGTGGCGTTTGTCAGAGATGGAGAGAGGAGTTAGGAGTTATTGTTTCATGATAATAGAGTTTCAATTTTGTAAGAAATGAATGGTGATAATGGCTGCACAGCAGTGTGCGTGTATTTAAAACCACCAAACTGTACACTCGCAGATAATTAAGATGATAGATGACCAAGATTTAGGGGAATGCCTATAGGTTTAAATATTGCTGGTAAGGGAAATGAGACAGAGAAAAATGAAGAGTCTTGTTATCCAACACGTGGTCCTTACAGGCCTCGGCAAAACCCAACTAGGGGACTTTACTTGGAACAATAACCAAGGCATTTGCTCCTCTTCTTGTTTCATCCCCGCCACCATGGCCCCTGCCTGGAATCCCAACTGGGCATTTCAGGTCTTTCATGGAGGTGACGGCTACTTAAAGGGAGATCCCTTTTAACAACTGACAAATAGTGAGTGCAGGTGTTCGATCCAATGGACTGTTTGAGAAACTCACCCAGGAATAGTAAGGTGTCTATGAGGGATAGATACTAAGGCAACTGAAGTCACCGATGCTCCCAAATTATCATTGTGCCAAAAGTTTCAAGATCTGGTTATATCTAATCTCTGACTGCATTACCTGTTATGTTAGCCTGTGTTTCTTGCGGATACACTAATAATGGGTGAAAATGGGCAGAGCCGGACATCCAAAAGAATCAGGAAATAGAGAAATGGGGTAAATGTAAAGGGTTTGAAGATTCTAATTCAGCAGTTCTCAACCTGTGGGTCGAACGACCCTTTCACAGGGGTCGCCTAAGACCAGAGGAAAACACCTATTTCCCATGGTCTTAGGAACCAACACACCGCTCCTCCGTGTAGCAAAGTGTAGCAATGTAGTTTACTGTTATCATATGAAGACTGTTGCCCATGCGACACCACGATTCAAGACAAAATTTCATTTATTTGTCATTAGAAATATTTCACAACATATAATTACATATTGTTTTTGTGATTAACCACTACGCTTTAATTATGTTCAATTTGTAACAATGAAAATACATCCTGCGTATCAGATATTTACATTACAGTTCATAACAGTAGCAAAATTACAGTTATAAAGTAGCAACAGAAATAATTTTATGGTTGGGGGTCACCACCACATGAGGAGCTGTCTTAAAGGGTCTCGGCATTAGGAAGGTTGAGAACCACTGTTCTAATTAAAGATGACTCCTTGTTTTCTTCTGTGTGTGTGTGTGTGTGTGTGTGAGTTGACTTTTCATATGCAAATTTGGATCAGGAAATCCCATTTTAACCCTAAGAGGGTGTAAAGCTACTTGGAGTTCTCAGCAGCCCTTGGGCATTTGGCCTCCTGTAACTGAAGGGTAAGCACTGAGGTTTTATGTGATTCGAGTGGGATTGACAGTGTCTCTGTAAAATCCCTGACTTACCTGGAAGTACCCAATAAGTAGTGAAGGTGTTGGACGAGAGAAGATGACTCTCACCTGGCTTGATCGTATCTGATGGCCAGGTCTGTCTGTAGAGCTCTCACCTGGCCATCAGATTTTCACCTGTCCATCAGACATTCTGACTGTAGAGTTCTGAGAATCTGTTTTTTTCTGTGACTTACACTGAAGAGAGAATCAGTAGGAAGTAAAGCCATCATACTCATTGTGTAACTTAATGACACGATGTAATGTGTCTGCTAAGTGGATGTGAATATATGCGGGTTATTAAAGCAAGGTTATGGATCTGAAGAAAGCAATAACCAAACTCTAAAACATTTATGACAATATTTAACAAGCTAATATTCAACAGACTTTAAAGAATTGTCAAGCAACTTCGTGTAATAAATGGAATTAAGCGAACAGAATCAGTCCAATCAATCTTTTTCTCATTTTGTAATAATTTACTTGTATTATTCATTGAGACACTGTGAACATATGTGTTTATGTCTGCTTTGATGTATTGAAACTCATTATTAGGGGGCTTTTTTTTTTTCTTCTAAAGATCCTCTGAAATATTTATATAAGTTACAGAAATAACAATATTGTTTACAAATTGACTTTTATTTGATTCTTTTTTTTTTCTGCACCCAAGTCTTAGTGGATTCTAATTTCAGCATCTACTTGTGCTCTTGTTAGTGGGGAAAAGGAGATCTCTGGGTCTATGGCTGCATGCCTGTTTGTTGTCTGTGCTTGGAAGTTGACATGGTTGCATATAGATTTGACGCTGCTTTATAATATGACCTTCATATGTGTTGATATCATTGGTTATTGTTCATTTTATTATGAGTGTTGATACCATACACTTGCTCTCTGCCAAACTGAGTTTTTGCTTGTTAATTTAATGCATAAGTAAAGAAAATACTATATAATCTTTAAAAATTTAATCTTGGACAAATGCACAACAAAATTTATCATCTTAATGATTTTAAGTGTACAATTTGGTGGTTTTAAGTATACTCACATTGCGGTGCAGCCATTATCACCATTCACTTCCAGAACTCTTTTTAACTTGCGAAACTGAAACTATATAGACCTGAAGTAATAACCCCTCATTTCTCTTCTGCCTCTGATAAACGCCACCTACTTTCTCACTAAAAAATTGACTTCTCTAGAAAGCTCAGGTGGTAAAATCATGTTGTATTTGCCCTTTTGTAACTCATTTATTTCCATTAGCACTGTGTTGTCACGTTTCATCATGTTGTGGCATGTGTCAGAACGCAATGACTTTGTAAGGCTGCATAATATTCTATTACTAGAGGCCCGGTGCACAGATTCATGCACTGGTGAGATTCCTCAGTCTGGCCTGTGGAGATCAGGCCGAAACTGGCTCTCCAACATCCCCCGAGGGGTACCAGGTTTCGAGAGGGCAGTTCTCAGATGGCGCACTCCAGAATCAGGCTCCCTCCTCTCTGGTTCCAGCTGTGTCACTGAGAACCACAGCTGCCAAGTCACCACAGCTCAGCAGCTTCTGCATTTAGCGTCTGCCCCCTGGTGGTCAGTGCACGTCATAGCTACTAGCCAGTCAGATGGTCGAATGGTTGATGGTTGCTTAGTCTTATATGTGTATACCACATTTTGTGTATCCATTCTTCCAGCAGTGAATGTTTGTGTGGTTTCCATCTTCTGACTAATGTAAATAATGCTGCTATGAGAATCGGTGGACAAAACCTTGTTCAAGTCCCTGCTTCTAATTCTTTCGTGTATATACCCAGAAATGGAATTGGTAGAACATGTATGATAAGTTCATGTTCAGTTCTTAAAGAAACTGCCATACTCTTTCCTGCAGCTCCTGCCCCATTTTATATTCCCTACCATAAACATACAAGGATTCAACATTTTTCACATCCTTGTTGACACTTGTTATGTTCTGGTTTATGTGCATGTGCTAATATAGTCTTTAAAATATATATATGTGTGTGTGTGTGTGTGTGTGTGTGTGTGTGTGTGTGTGTGTATATATATATATATATATATATATATATATATATATATATAATTGATTTTTATAGAGAGGAAGGGAGAGGGATAGAGAGTCTGAAACATTGATGAGAGAGAGACATCGTTCAGCTGCCTCCTGCATGCCCCACAGTGGAGATGTGCCCGCAACCAAGGTACATGCCCTTGACTAGAATCAAACCCAGGACCCTTCAATCCACAGGCCAAAGCTCTATCCACTGAGCCAAACCTGTTTCAGCTAATAATAGTTTTTCTAAAGGTGTCAAGTGCTGTCTCATTGCTGTTCTAACTTGCATTTTTCTAGAGACTAGTTATCTTGAGCAAGTTTTTATATGCCTATGGCCATTCATCTTTCTTCTTTAGAGAAATTTCTATTATCACCTGTTTTTTTAGATCAGCTTTTGTGGTTGTTAAGTAAATTTTGTTCTTAAATCATTGTTTTTACTGTTTTAGTGTTTCTAAATTCATGGGTTTGGACTTTATTCAAGTGTCAACCATAACAAATGAGGTTTCCCTCCATAAATGTTCACCGATTATCTCTTTGCCTCCTTCCTCACGGATATACACCTTTTACTAACTGCAGTGATTTCAGCTGAACTGAACTGGTATCTGAAAACTCAGTTCAAGAGCCATGAAATAAAGCTCAATAAGTCCAAACCATTTACCTCTTATAAGCCATTGTTCTCCAGAGGAGGTAAGAGAAAACTAGTAGCTTGTGAGGCGCGGTTACAGTGTACGGACAGGTTCAAGCCTTGGACTGATGAGAGGGCACAGTCCTCTCATGGCCACGTGCCAGTCCCAGCTGGAGGGCAGAGCCTCCCAACAAATTATAGCCAACAGCTGTGGTTGTCCGCTTGCACCCCTGGTCCGAACACGTGGCCCCACGTGCCTGAGTGAGAGAGGCTGCAAGTAAACAAAGCTTGATCAGGTGCGTGTACTTGAGCAGGATCAAAACCCAGGAGAATGCTGGAAACATCTTGAACGTGCCTTAATTCTGCCTTGTGGCCTCATCTATATATAAAATAAAGACA
The DNA here is from genome assembly GCA_004026805.1 of Lasiurus borealis. Lineage (NCBI taxonomy): Eukaryota > Metazoa > Chordata > Mammalia > Chiroptera > Vespertilionidae > Lasiurus > Lasiurus borealis. The sequence continues at coordinate 48,835 of PVJN01004307.1, read as the reverse complement.
CAGCTGGTAGTCCGCGGTGCTGCCGGGTCCTCATCAGGGAAGCAGCGCCCCACCGAGCCCAGCTTTCCTTCTCTTGTCTATTTTTTTCTCCATCTTTCATCACCCCAACTCGCGTTCACCCTTGTTCATCCTGGCGCAGCCCTGAAGACGTCCCTGGGGTTGAGTATGGCTTGGCCGGGCTGCCTCTCCACAGTAGCTATTTGTTGTGTCTTGTAAAAAGAAAAAAAAAGCGTTGATGTAAACTGAAGTTATTTTGGAAATAACAGAGCTGCATGTGGTGGAAGACAAGCCTAGGAAAATGCAAGTAGCAGTGAGCAGAGCCCTAGGACCTACTGCATTGTTCACCTCTCCGGTTAGATTCCCATCGGAAAACCAGGACATCTGAAGCATCGCATCCTTTTCCTCCAAAGCCTGACATTCATTTTAGGCTGTGGTTCTCAATCTTCCTAAGGCCGCGACCCTTGCATACAGTTCCTCATGTGGTGGTGACCCCCAACCATGAAATGTTGCTACTGTTACGCATCGTGATATAAATATCTGCATTTTCCGATGGTCTTAGGCGACCCCTGTGAAAGGGTCGTTCGACCCCCAAAGGCGTCGCGACCCACAGGTTGAGAACCGCTGATATTAGTTCTTTCTTCCTGCACACGTTCAAATACGTCTCTGGCATCAAGATATGGTTGAAAACCTATGCAACTTACCCTCAGAGACAACTGTTTTATATCTCATCTGTAAGACCGACTGGTGAAAGTTTTGTGATAATCAAGTCATTTCCCTGATGCTTTAAAAAAAATAATATGCATCCCCAACCTTGGTCTAGAGACTGGCAGAAGCAAACTCATAAAATTCTGACACATATTAGGTTTTAATCAGGGCAGTTACTGTTACCTTTCACATGAAAGAAGAAAGATGTACTTTAAGTTGTTATAACCAAACTTCTCTTCAAATCTAGAATAATTAAACCACATCTAAAAATTCTGAAGAATTGTCAATAATAAGTTTATATATTTTGCCTCAAGTAAGGTCTTGCAGGTATAAAATTCTGCAGACATCTGAAATACTTTGCCACTAAAACACCTTTCTTTTCTTTACAGTAGAGAAGAATGTATGGTCTATTTGATGACCAACTTTCCATCGGTGAGAACAGATCTTGAGAGACAGCTGGTGCTTTGGTCAAGTCTCTGGCACTTTATTTTCAAATCACAAGGGAGAGGAACTCCACCTGTGCTGAGCCTGTAAGTTACCTTAAAACTTTCTTCAGTTCATTCTCTTATTTGGGCCATAATCATCTTTGTGACACAATAGAAGGTCAGTTCTTTCTCCACCTCAAAACAATCTTTCAAATCTTGTCCATTCACTGGTAAATGATGAAGACTGAAAAGAGGACGTGGCCTACTCCTCCCAATAACTTACTCTGGGTAACTGCTGTAGAGCCAGTGCGTGGAAAATGGCGTTCTGCAATCTGGCAGTGTGCAGACTGTGGACAAGGGTGTCCCATGATGATGAGCTCTGTCAGTTAACAGTGGAAGAAAGTGCCTTCTTTTTCTTTTCAGATTGGTGAGCTTCGGTCGTTTCTTTATTGTTCCGTTATGTTTTTAAAGTAGTGACCTAGATGTTAGATGTTAGAGTGTTATTTGTTGAACACCTAATACTTGAAGGAAAATAGCTTCAAAATTATTGATCTTGCTTATGATGATGGATTTTTGGGGGTTTAGGAGTGTGTCTCATCTTTATAGTTCCATGCACTTGAAAGAGTCCCACCACATGGTATCAACTCAAATATCTGTCAGAGTGTGAAATCATGAATGGTATCTATAAATACGAACTATGGCATTGCTTTTTTACTTGTTGCCATATCTAGACAAGGATCTGAGTAGACATAATAAGCAATAAGAACTCATGGGCAGATATTTAGAATAGCAATATTCAGTAGCTGCCTGAAGCAATATTAACTGCTCTCAGTAACATGTGCATAATGGGTGGAGGCCAGGCTTTTGGGGTCAGATCTTATAGATACTGGCAATCAAGAGTTAACCAGGAATCTGAGGCCTATGCTCAAAGATCTGTGTGTGTGTGTGTGTGTGTACATATATACATACATATACTAGAGGCCCATTGCAGGAAGATTCCTGCAACAAAAGGTCTCTACTAACCCACCTGCTTCCCTCCCTTCTCCATAGCCCAGCCTGCTTGCTTCTCCACAACTTCCCTCCCTTCTGTAGTGCTTGGCTTCCTTCTATGCTGTCTTTAGTCTTTGCTCTGCACCAGGATATGCAAGTTAACCACTATCTTGGTTGGATTAATTTGCATACTCACTCCTGATTGGCTGATGGGTGTGGCTTGTGGGCATAGCAGAGGTACAGTCAATTTGCATGTTTCTCTTGCAGAACTGGGCTTAATTTAGGCTGAAAATAATATTCAAAGTTTTGTGCATGTATAGGCTTGGGCTTGCATCAGTAGTCAAGCTGTAGCAATCCACAAGGGCTTCGTTGAACAGGGATACAAAATAAAACATCCAGGTCTTTTACCCTCAGCAACCATACACTTTATTTATGAATCTTCAGACCTTTTTTTTCCTGAATATACATACACACACACACACTTTTGGCATCTAAAGGACTAGTTTAACCCCAAATTTTAGTACTTACAGGTAAGTTGGTTATGTCTCATTTTCTCCTCCATTTCCCTGTTTTATTGGGAAGTTTATGTAAGGTGATATCTATGAGGTATCTGGCACAGTTCCAAGCAGCAGGAAGGTTCCTAATAAATTATAGTTCCATATCCGTTCTCATTTCAGATTTGGTGACATTTGAGGTTAATAATTCAAAGAGGTTGATTTCTATTTAAAATGAAGCAAATAATAGCAAACTGAATGCTTAAAAGTCAACATGAGGGCTCATTAAAATTTGTCAGCTTGGAAATTTTGTGATAAAAATGTGATACTTCAGGAGAGATATATGGTCAACATTATAAAAGGCAGATTGGAAGTGAACTTGGGAATTGAACATGAAACACTAGCAATTACAGAAGTTTTTATAAGAACACTTTGCCAATATTAAATAAGGTCATGAAAGAAAGGATTTAAGCATAAGGATAACTTTGAAATTTCTTATTTTCTAGGATGCGAAGAAAGGCATTATAAAGTTGTATATGTTTATTATTAAGAATAACTGCTTTTATTAGTATTCTAAAAAAGAACATTTTATTAGATCAAAGTAAACAAAAAAAGAGATAAAATAATTACTTTGGGATTAAAACTAAATATAGTGTTTTTTTACATTCCAAATAAGATTGAATGTAGTTGAAACCCAACTGAATAGACTAGTTATTTCCAACATATTCTCTTACTCCCTAAAATGTACTCAGAAGACACAGAAGAGTTAATGCTTTGTACCTTTTATAAAAGTCTAACTTAATCTACTCCTCCTTTTACTAAGCCATAATAGCCAGATCTAAAAATGATTCTCAAAGGAAATGTTATATGAAATGAAATAATTATACCGTTATTTAATCACATTTATTACAACTTTGCCATTTATGATGAATACCCTTTACTACCTTTAGGAATAACCAAATTAATACCACATCAGTTTAGAATTCTACCTCTATTAGTGATGATAGTAGGGGTGGGGACATAAGGAGGAGGTACTACTATTTCTTGTTAGGGTACCATTACTTATAAAGGTATCTTTATTTTATCCTGAATCTTATTGCTGGCATTAACAGATGATACTCATTTTTTACAAATAAATCAAATTCCCATCACTTCTCAAAGGTTATTACATGCACAATGACTAGTAAAGGATAATATAGTTAAACTAGTGGCCCGATGTATGAATTCATGCGCATTCAAAGGAAATTAATTAGAAGAAATATTTTATTATCACTATTTTCCCTTTCTCTATAATAGAAGTGTCAGAGATAAAATAAAATTAGTAAAATGTATATGAAAATCCTAGCTAATAAAAAAAGTAAAATGCAAATTGACCACAACTCTGCTACACCCATAAGCTACTCCTACCAGCCAATCAGAGCGAGTATGCAAATTAACCCAACCAAGATGGCTATGGCCACAGAGAGAGCAGGAGAGAGGCTTGTGTTGACCCTGGAGGAAGCCAAGCTTTCCACAAACCCTGACCAGGCCAGGCTTCCACTTAAGGCAACAAAGTTTCAATGGCTGTGCCAGCAGAAGGCTTGGCTTTTCTCCAGGCTACAAAGTTTCAATTGTAGAAGATAAATAAATCCCAGATACCAGGGCCTCCCCTTGGGTCGGTGGGAGGCATGGCTGTCCTGCAAACCACCACAGGCCCCTCCCCCAGGCTGCCACATGCCCCAAGGTAACACCCACCCTGATCTAAGACACCCTTCAGGGCAAACCAGCTGGCCCCCACCCATGCAGCAGGCCTCTATCCTATCTAGGAGTAATATGCAGATTGACCATCACTCCAACACACAAGATGACTGCCCCCATGTGGTCAAAAGATGACCACCACAAAATGGCCAGCAGTACAGGGAAGTTGGGAGGGGCCAGGACTGTGAGGGGGGGAATTTAGGGGTGACTGGGCCATCAGAGGAAGGAAATTGGGGATGACCGGGCCTGCAGGGGAGGACAGTTGTGGGGGACCCGGACCTGCAGAGGAGAGCAGTTAGGAGCAAACAGCCTGACAGGAGAGCAGTAAGACACCAATCAGGCTGGCAGGGTAGCGGTTAAGGGATGATCAGACTGACAGGCAGAAGCAATTAGGGGCAATCAGGAAGGCAGGCAGGTGTGCATTTGGGAGCCAGCAGTCCTGGATTATGAGAGGGATGTCTGACTGCCCATTTAGGCCTGAAATTACCCGAGTCAGGTTTAAACGGGGAGTTGGACATCCCTCAAAGGGTCCCAGATTAGAGAGGGAGTAGGCTGGGCTGTAGGACACCCCTCCCTGCTGTGCATGAATATCCTACACCGAGCTTCTAACAACATCAAAGGCATGTTATAAACACAACATTGATAAAAACAACCTGCAGTTCCTCCCTGGCCTGATGCACCTGGGGCAGCACTGAGGAGGAATGAGCAGCGTCCCTCTGGCAGGTGGGGTCCCTCGGCATGGCCTGTGGGGATCAGGTCGAAACTAGCTCTTCAATATCCCCTGAGGTGTCCTGGAACGTGAGAGGACAATCTGCAAAGTTGCCATCATACAGGGTGTGGAACGCAAATGCAAATGTGCAGTAAACCAGATTTGGGGCCAATACTGCCCCAGAGACAACATAACCCACAGCTGAAGGTGGAATCGCACAGCCTGCGAGGAATTGGACTTCCTCTTTTCTGGTTTTGTGGTGTGTCACCCAAGAACCTCCACTGCCAAGTCACTGCCATTGAGCAGCTTCTGCGTTGAATGTCTACCCCCTGGTGGTCAGTATGCATCATAGCAACTGGTCAGTTGGATAAAGGGACACTTAGCATATTAGCTTTTATATGTATAGATTGCCAGTGCTCCTCATATGTCCTAGGTGGCCAGACAGACTTACAGTTGATCACTTAGTGTTTTATATGTAGTAGGTCCTTGGGTTACGTTGGAGATCCATTCCTATGGTGCAACATAACCCGATTCTTGTCTTCAGTTGTAACCCACCTATGTCACTCACATGGAGCACATATGCAGCAGTAATGAAAGAGTAAAAAATAATGAAAAGAAATATAACAATTCCTGACTTTTACTTGTGGTAAATAAATAATAAAAAATATAAAGCACATATGTACATAATGTCAAAATGATGGAACTTTTTTATTTAATAAATAAATGGGAAATGGCAACATAACTATGAAATGACAAACATTGAGTCCAGTGTAACCCAAGGATTGCCTGTATATGGATTGGAATACACATGCTGTCTATATGTATATTAACCTAGAGTTCTGATACACAATGATTCATGCATGAATGGCCTTCCTCCCCTGTCTACTAGCACTGCCTTTTCGCACCAGCCCGGAGCCACCTTTCCACCTACCCATGCTGCCTAGAGGCCCAAAGAGGCTGGGGGAGTGTAGAACACCTGCACTGTCACCATGGCGAGGAAGCAAGAGTCCCACCCCACCCCTGGCCCTTTGACACCTGCCTTTGCAAATAACCCATCATCGTTGTTGGGTTAATTTGCTTACTCACTCCTGATTGGCTGGTGGGTATCAGGAAGGTATGGTCAATTTGCATCTTACTTTTTTACTAGTGTAGATCAGTGGTCTGCAAACTGCCGCTCTTGAGCCACATGTGACTCACAGGCTGCAGTTTGCCGCTCTGTTGACTAATGAGTTTGCTGACTACTAACCTAGACTCTGGATTCCAATAATTACAGGCTGTTGCCGTTCCTTGTGATTAAGCCCCTATCCCAGTGTTTGGAAGACACATTAGTCAACAGAGCGGCAAACTGCAACTCATGAGCCACATTTGCCAACGTTTGCCAACCACTGGGGTAGATGATGGCTGCTGCACACCAGCCTCCTCTTGTAAGATTCAGATGTCTGCTCAATTCTAAATCAGTTTGGCTCGTGAAGTTCTTGATCGCTCACAAAGGGAGATGTTCAATCCATGATCCCCAACAGCCTGCCAGCGCCCTTCATTACAATGTTTTAAACTGTACATTGAACGGGAGAAGAAAATTTAGATGCCGTTAGAATATCTTCGCATGCTCAACTGAAATGGAATGCACACACATAAAATAACTGCATTATGATAATGAAATTATTTCATATCAGTAATAATAATTGGATTTTGTTTGGGGAATACAATTAATTGCCCTGCACTGCATTTGGCCTGGAAACATGCTCTAAATAACTGTGTTTTGATTGCTTCTTGGAACCTGATTAAAAGTAGATAATCATTTTGTCACAAAGCCTAGTGCACAGAAGAGTTGAGCAACTCCAGAGGGGTGAATGTGAACTCCGTTCTCATTGGGGGCTTCAAGGATGAAATCCATTAGATTCGCTGCTTTTGTGTAAGCAGCTGGTGATCTGCAAATATATTCAGTATGAATGTTTATATTAAATATTTAGACAAAGTGTGCAGTTTGCATTGTTTTCATCCAATGGAAAAGTATCTACAGCCACCTGTTTTGCATCTATTTGCATTATAACGGGTCCAAATACATTGTCAGGAAGTTGGTTGTATTTTTTCTATAAATGAGCATTACACAGTTGCATACAGAAGAAACTGACTCAGGTGTTTTGGTGAATTGTGGAGGAGTTATCTTTAAGGAATAAAGTTTAATCTCAGAAACATTTCCCTAAACATTGAATTAAAGAAGCAGTCACTCTTCACCACGGGGCCTCTGAGTGATCTGGGAAAGTGAAGATTGTCTGAAATTTACTCCAAAAAGAGATACTTAACAGTAACTCCCCAAATAATCTGTCTCTGGATATTAAAGTGATATTTGTGGTTTAAGTTTATTTAGTTGTTGTTTTAGTTATTTTTGTCAGTAAACTATAATGTTAGTTAGGTATTGGCGATGGCTTCATATTAGAGATGTATATCTCATCGGACCAGAAATACTTACTAATCAAAGATTCCTGTCAATCACTTTTTTTTTTCTTTTTTGAAATCCTACCATCATTTAAAATAGCCCCAATTCTTTTCAGAATAAAAATCTTAGAACTTATTCAACCTTGCCAAGACCGGTTTGGCTCAGTGGATAGAGCGTCGGCTTGTGGACTGAAAGGTCCCAGGTTCAATTCCGGTTGAGGGCATGTACCTTGCTTGTGGGCACATTTCCACTATGGGGCATGCAGGAGGCAGCTGATGGATGTCTCTCTCTCATCGATGTTTCTGACTTTCTCTCTCTCTCCCTTCCTCTCTGTAAAAAATCAATAAAATATATATATTTTTAAAAAATAATTTATTCAATCAATGGAATGTATCAAGACTTCATTTGAATCGTCCACTATGGCCTTCTTGGGTTTTGGAAGTTTGGCAGACACTGTGTAAACCTGGTACTGTTATATAACCTCTCGGAAGCTCACTGTAATGATTCATAAACATGGAGTAATATCTATTATCTAGGCTCACTGTGAGGTTTGATGTCCTCATCCAGGTAGCGAATATGCATAACTAGTTGCTTATGTAGGCAGTCTTGGCATAAGCTGGGAGCAGGGATTGGCCTATGTGAGTTCCTATAATTTTTCTAATGTCACTGGGAAGATAGTGCTGTTTATTTCGGGGGCAAACAAGCAGACTGGAAAAATAAGAAATCTGAATTGACTGCATCGAGACAAAAGCACATGTTTACTTTTTATTATGTTCTAATGTATCATATGACCGTTGGGGCAGGACTGGCTAGCACAGAGGAAATGATTTTGGGGGAAGATCAGCAGGTCTGTGGAGGAACAATCTGATACAGTCATGTACTGGAAAGCAACGCTGACCTCATTCTCCATCGCTGCTGAGGTGGGCTTGGGGCAGCGCCCGAGGGAGGGAGGGATGTTGAACTGAAGGTACTCTTTCGATCTTCTTTGTCTGTTTTCACATTATTGCCTTCCAGGCCTTCGGTATAAGACCCTCTCTTATTGCTTCCTAGTTTCTGCAAGCACTTCTTAATGTGTGTCTCAGAAGAATCACATAAGCTAAACGAATGTCTTCTTAGACAAAATTGTGTTTCAAAAGCTATTTGATTAGGATCACTGATATAATCAACCTTTAACTCTGTCTTCAGTGACCATGTTTCTTCTCGTTTCTCTCTAGAAGCTCCGTAAATAGTTGGCGACAGGCTTAATAGAGGTCAAATGCATAGAAGTTAGAATTGTAACCTTATTGTTTTATTAATGGGGTAGCCCAGTGCTGCCACTCGGGGAAGCACTACCTTTACTCCGCAGGTGTGAAGGGTGTAATTGGATGAGCAGCGTCAGGAGATAATGATGATATTACTTGGTATGTTTACTGCATCTCCTACCCAAGCGGAGCATGTTTTGAGGTGCATCCTATCATTTGATTATTGTTTTCTCTCGGTGCTGCGCCCTGGATTCTACGCCACCCCTTCGTCTGAAAGTCAAGGAAAGTGCGTAGCTCTTTATGCTCTTGCTGCAATTTAACTTTCAGATTTTTCTCAAGAGAGGATCTCTAAAAGAAATGGAATTGAAGCAGAACCATGAAAGAGAATTTTAAAAGGAAATTAATTTAGTCTAGAGTTTCAGGAGAGGCATCCCTGAGGTATATCACACATTGAGATGTGAAGGATGCTAAACAGTTAACTGTGTAGGAAGTGGGGTGTGGGAGGGCGTCCTTAGTTTAGGAAACACGGTGGGGGAACAATAGAGGAGCTTTTGGAGAAACTGAAAGAAATGAAGCATATGTAAATGAAGAATAAATGAAGCATATGTTGGGGAAGCATATATTGAAGTGCCATTGAGTGAGATAGCAAGATGGTTGAGAGGCTGAGAGATAAGAGATGAGAGGATGAGAGAAAAGGGAGAGAATGGAAAGCTGTGAGAGGAGGAAGGGAGAGAGAAAGGAAGAGAAGGGAGGGGGAGGGAGAAGAAAGAAGGAAAGAAAATCAGAATAGGGTTGAGGTGGGAAAGGGCAACCAATCTGGGGCTAGAAAAGTCAGAGCACTTTAAGCCGTGTTCCAATTTCTGACATTCACTAAGGCTTATATAAAACCCTGGAATGACAGTGCCATCACCAAATCCAGGAAGTCTGGTTACATAAAGTCAAAACGATGACTCTTTCTGTTAGAAGTTTAAAATCTGATAGAGAAATCAAAAAGTGGAGAAAGACACGAAAACACTATAGAACAGCATAAAAACTTGATAGAATTAAGGAACGGGAGATGTCATGATTGACAGGAGAGAAAACCAGTCCAAACGTCAGGGACATGTCCCATGAATTGAGAACTGAGATGAGTCTTCAGCAGTTGTCAGAGGAAAGATAAGCAAGTGTGTGCCAGGCAGAGAAAATAACATAGCATGGCCCACTGAGAGAACTGCAACTAGTTAGGGATAAAAAACAGGTATAGAATCTAGAGGAGGATGGAGATGATTTGGAAAAATGGGCAAGAGAAGGTCCTAAAAGCCTTTTAGTAAAAATCAACAGTGTGGCCATGACTGGTTTAGCTCAGTGGATAGAGAGTTGGCTTGCGGACTGAAAGGTCACAGGTTCGATTCCTGTTGGGGGCATGTACCTTGCTTGTGGGCACATCCCCAGTAGGGGGCGTGCAGGAGGCGGCTGGTCGATGTCTCTCTCATGGATGTTTCTGACTTTCTCCCTTCTTCTCTGTAAAAAAAATCAATAAAATATATTAAAAATGAACAGTGTGATGAAAAGATGCTCAACATCATTAGTCTTTAAGGAAATGCAAATCAAAACTGAAATGCAGTACCCTTTCCCACATACTGGTTTAAAAATATATGTTAGGGAGAATGTGGATAAATTAGAACACTTGTGCTTTGCTGATGAGAATATAAAGTGGTTCATCTGCTATGGAAAACCGTTTGGTGATAACAGTTTAAAATATATGTTAGGGAGAATGTGGATAAATTAGACCCCTTGTGCTTTGCTGATGGGAATATAAAATGGTTCATCTGCTATGGAAAACAGTTTGGTGATTCCTAAAAAAACAAACAAACAAACCCATAAAATTACCATAGAACCCAGCAATTCCAGTCCTAGATATATACTCTGAAATATTGAAAACAGGTTCTCAAACAGGTATACACACATGTCCATAGCAGTATTATTCATAGTGGTCCTAAGTGAGAACAACTCAAAGGCCCCATAACAGATGAATACATTACATCATGGCATGTACCTACAGTGGATTATTAGTCAGATGTAAAAACAAATGAAATACTGATGCATGTATGTATTTCCATGCTATAGTATGTATAAATTATAAAAATATCATCCACAGTAAAATAAACTAGGCACAAAAAGCCCTATATACAATGGTTTTACATATGTAAATAAGTATGGTTTTACTTATGTAAATACCTATAATGGGATTCAGAAAACAGGTAGGTGTTTTCCAGGGGCTAGGTGAAAAGGAGAAAGGGCAAGTAATTCTTTAATATCCATGGGTTTCCTTTTGAGGTGCAGAGATATTTTTGAAGTAGATATAGGTGGTGTTTGAGCAACATTATGAAGGAACTAAGATATTTATTTTAAAATAGTTAACTTTGTATTTTATTAATTTCCCTTTAACAAAAATTTAAAAAAATACGAGTTTAAACTTCAATTTTAAAGGTATAGGGAGTTCTGAAAGAAAAGATAAGAAAGGCAAAGAAAAAGAGAAAGAAGAAGAATGAAGGAATGGATGGAGAGAGGAAAGGAGAGGGAAACAATGGTAAATCACTACATGTGTTTTTGAAAAATGGCTCTACCAAGGAAAAAAGTAGAATCTTGAGGGAAAGCAGCGACTTCAGTGCATTCAGGTTGAAATTTCCTGCAGATGGGCCTGAGGAGAAGTCCAATTCTCAGTGTGTATTTTTTGTGCTCATCAGTTTAGGGTAACTCTTTAAACCTGGCAATCAAAAGAGCTCTTCCTTTCAAAATAATCCCGAGTCCTCATTTTCTGAGTAGCCGTCAGGCCTTGTAATTATTTTTAGGCTGAAAAGTTTTAAAGAAAATGTAAGAGCAGAACTCAGGGAAATATCCTCAGGGAGGTCACAGTGTATAAAGCATCTCTGCTGAGAGCTGGATTTCACAGAGTTAGGGCATCAGCAGAGCCAATTATCCAAAGATTTATGAGCAAACTGGTCTCGGTGATAAAGGAGAGGAGGCATAATCCAATAACAAAATAGGATGTTTTAGCCCCAAATTTTCAAGTGTGTGTTTGTGTCTTTCCCTTAAATACACCGAGTCTAAGGCTAAACAAGTTCTATTAATTACATGATGCTGAATTCTGTTATTTACTTGACATCCTTAGAAAGGATGAGTAGGGAGTCTTTCCTGATATTTGGGGTCTAAACCATGTGATCTGACAAATCAGCTTATACTTAACACTTGACATCACTCTCATAGATACAGAGAACAGATTAGTAGCTCTTAAAAGTGGGTGGAGTTGAGGGACTGAGGTCAAAAGTAAAGGGATTAAGCAAAGTAAAATAGCTCTCAGACAGACAATAGCATGTTGATTACCAGAGGGAAGGGGTGGAGGTTTGGGGAGAGGTTGAAATGGGTTGGGAGATAAATGGTGATGGAAGAAGACTTGATTTGGGGTGGTGAACACACAATACAATATACAGATGGCCATTAAAATGGAAATTTTCTAAAAAAAAAACACAATGGACATGACAAGGTGGCACAGTTTTATACTACTCATAGGTCAAGTTCTACCAAATAACACAGGAATAAAGAGATGAGGGATGGCAAATGTCTTCTCATTCCTGGGTCTCCTTCATGTCTTCACCTGTGTCATGAATATGTTGAATTAGGTAAGTAGTTCTCTTACATAAGGATTCACTGAGGGAAAGTTTACTTGTAAATCCTTGGTCCCTATACAAGTATATTCTAACCCAATAGTATTGGGTCCTGATACTATTAGGATGAAAGATCTTGGAAAAGGCAAATTTTAAGGTATATTCCTACTCAAGAATTCTATGGTTCAACAATTTTATTTTACTTTTGATCGAGTATCTTTCTCAGCCATGGTGAATCATATCAATGGAAATATTTGGACCCCGCCAATTGCACACATAGTTATGTTGATTTCCTTTTCAAGCAAAATGGATTCACAGTGTATTTATTTATTTATACTATGAAAAGCATAAAGGCCCTAGAATGGATTGGGTTAAAACCCTAAGACTTGAGGTCTTTAAATTTTTTTATTGCTAGGTTCATTTCAAATGTGGGACATATATTAAGGTATCATTGATTTAGTAGCTATGAGAAGCCAGATACTGGCATAGGGGATTCAAGGATAACAGAGCATTGCTCATGATTTTGAACAATGTCCAGTTGAGACAACTTTGTATAAGGTAGAGTTGCTTTCCATTAAAATGCAACAAATATAACCAACAAAAATCATAATTTATGCATGAGAGAAATAGCACCTAGGAGGACTAATGAATTGTGAAAGGAACTGAGGCATTTTAATAACAGTATATGTATAGGCATATTAAATATTTTACTTAGTTAAGGAGAAGATATTCAGGTAATGACACAGTGAATACTGGTTGGATTGGCTGGATTAGAGGAGATGCATTTGGAGAGACCTACATTTTATAATAAATAATCTGTACCAGAACTTGGGCATGCAAATAAACACTTCAAAAACAACCCGCCAACGTGGACAATCAAACAGCCTTGTGTTTAACATCCAGCATGTAATGGGCTTTGCAGCAGCTGGCTGACTAGGGGATGATCGCCAAGGGAAAGTAGCATGTATGAAGGATGTCTGCATGTCCCAGAGTCTGATGACCTCTCATAGTTCAACTGCATAGAATGGTGGCATCCACATAAAGACCGAGAGAACAGTGATCACCAGTATTAATTATTAATTGAGGGCCGTGCTGTGGCAGGCGCTGTTCTGAAAAAAATTAAAAAAAAAAAAAATATATATATATATGTATATATATATATATATGTATTTTTTTTTCTAACCTAAAATTCTAAACTAGCATAATTGTGTCTGATTTGCTGAGACAGAAACTGGCTTTAAAGAAACTAAGTGTTCTGCCCAAGGTCACACAACTAGTAGCAAAACCAGATATCATTCATATTTATGTGATACCAAATATTTTGTTCCTTTTCTGGACCAACACACGATACTGCCTTCTGACCAACAGGGGAATGCGACAGGGCTCATCTAGATACAGATCTCACATCTGTTTGCCATGTTTATGCTTCCCATCCATCCAGGGGAAATATACAGAAAACAATAGAAGGGAGAGGGAGATAATTAATAGTTTTCTCAGATGAGGCAAAGACAAGACCATTAGAGCCTTCCACTTGTACTCAGAATCACAGTAGCCCTCTAAATGGGCCATCAATCAATTCACAGCATGAAAACAATCAAATTATAGTCTTTGAAGGAAAGGTAGACCCAGGCAGGAGATTGATGTATTTAAAATGAGCAAAATTTGCTGAGCCAGCCTGCCCAGAGCTCGGCATTAATAGGGAGCTGGAGCTGCGCAGGAGGGAAAAATAACTTCCAGACAAGCGTCCTGCTGAGAAGAGGTTTTGAAACCAGAGGCAGGCTGCTCAGCCCCCTGAATCAGAGGCTGGCTATTGCTCAGAAACACTCACCTTCACAGAGACCTGATGTCAACACCTAAGGCATCAGTCAGAATTAAGTGCTGTTTTGCCGTATGTATCCCTTTAGGGATCACTCTCCTAGCCTGACCCATTCCTATTGTGAGTGAAAAAATAAAATTATTATTATTATTTTTAAATATATTTTATTGATTTTTTACAGAGAGGAAGAGAGAGGGATAGAGAGCTAGAAACATCTATGAGAGACATAGATCAGCCGCCTCCTGCACGCCCCCTACTGGGGATGTGCCCGCAACCAAGGTACATGCCCTTGACCAGAATCGAACCTGGGACTTTTCAATCCGCAGGCCGACGCTCTATCCGCTGAGCCACACCGGTTTCGGCAGAAAATTATTTCTTCTCAAAGCATGTTTCATGACCAATCTGTTTTCATGAATATTATATTATAAATAAAATAGAAATGCTGTATCGAGGTAATATTGAGAGGGAAGAATAACCTGTGAAGGAACGCTTGACTGTCATTTAAGGATTAAATACAGTTGACACACATTAGAACTCCTTCAGGAATTCAAAAGATTCGAAAGGACATCAGTATGCCCCCATTTCACAGCTGGAAGTCACAGAAGATAAATAACATCATCAAAGTCATTGAGAAAATTGGTGGCAGTCTTAATTAAAATCGATATTTTCTAAATCCCATGATGGTTCAGGTACAGTATGTTGATCCAGCTTTCCTCTCATTTACATTTAGAAAAATGTCTATAATGATGCTCAGTATAACTTAGACATCAGTAAGGTCAGTTTTTTGCTATTCAACTGAAATAGGTTTGAGCTGCCATCCGACATTCAGAGAAAGATTCAAGTCTCCCCCTCTGACCATTGATGGTTATTATTGAGTTTTCCATCCACAATCTTACCTCCATTTTTTTTTTCAACTGAGCTAGAGAAATGCACATTTTTCTGTACATGCTCTCCTGTTCTCACACTGTATTAACCTCAGGAAACAACTCTATGTATTTTTCCATTGACTTGTAATGTGTAAGAGCCTTTTATTGAAGGTTTGGGGATAATATGGTTATAATTTAATGTAAAAATGTAAAAAAAAACACACCAAAATATTAGACATTTTTGTTTCACATATTTTGAGAACACCTGGCTTTGACATTTTTTCACTGGTTATCTACACCTATCAGCTCTAGACTTCCAACATACTTATTTATTTCCTCTCCTTTCAAACTTTTCTCCTCTAATCTTTCTCCTGTCTATAGCAGGCATTGAATCCTATTTTCTCATGAAGGAAGGTTTTTGTTTCTTTGTGTTGTTATTGTGTGTGTGTGTGTGTGTGTGTGTGTGTGTGTGTGTGTTACTTTTTTTTTCTGCCCTGTGCTCTAGGTCAGTGGTCACCAAACCGTGGCTCTCGGTTTGCAGCTCTGTTGACTAATGAGCTTGCTGACCACTGGACTTGACTAAATGTTACCATGAAGTTGGATGCTGTGAGGATTAGGCAATTGTGGTATATTGTGTGCAAAGACGTAAAAGGTAGTATATGATAGTCGTCGGCAAACTCATTAGTCAACAGAGCCACAAACCGTGTAGCTCGTGAGCCACACCCGTTTGCCAACCACTGCTCTAGGTGTTGCATTTTTAAAAAATAACAATTGTATTGACTTTTTTAGAGAGAGAGAAAGAGAGAGGGATAGAGAAACACTCATTTGCTGCCTCCTGCATGCTCCCTACAGGGAACCACCTGGGTATGTGTTCTGACCAGGAATTGAACCAGTAACCTTATTGGTTCACTAGAGGCCTAATGCAGGAAATCGTGCACAGGAAGTCCCAAGGCCTAGCCTGTGATCAGGAAGCAACAGATAGCAACAAATATTGTATCTCAGAAATTACTTGTATTGAAATTTGACGATAACAATAATAGCAGTACAAATTAGTTATTATACAGACCTTTGTGTTTACTCACAAACAGAAAGATGAATGGATGGATGGAAAGATAAATGATGAGTGGGTTATTAGAAAGACAAAAAGGAAGATAGAAAGCAGATGAATGATTGGACATATTGATGGATGAATGCAAACACAACCCAATAGATGTTTGTAAACAGATCTTAATGATAAATAAATGCATTTCATTTGTTCTAGTTGAATTTAAGAGAACATGTTAAATTAAAGCTAAAAATCATAGTTAAACTTAAGATTCTTTATCACATTAGAAATATAATTTATTAAAATATCCCTTATAAATTAAGAAAATACATTACTAAGCCGAAACCGGTTTGGCTCAGTGGATAGAGTGTCAGCCTGTGGTCTGAAAGGTCCTAGGTTCGATTCTGGTCACATACGGTTGCAGGCACATCCCCAGTAGGGGGCATGCAGGAGGTGGCTGATTGATGTCTCTCTCTCATTGATGTTTCTAACTCTCTATCCCTCTCCCTTCCTCTCTGTAAAAAATCAATAAAATATATTTTAAAAAAAGAAAATACATTATTAAGACCAGTAGGAATTTATTCGTTATTTTCCCTACATATTTAAGGCAGTGTGGATTGACTCCCTTTTATGCAAATGAGAAATTCAGCACTTGAAAACTTTTTACCCACAGTCTATTGTTTTAGTGCTAATTACACTGGTGTGACTTTTCAAAGGTTACACAAAGGACACTCTGTTCTGATACAATAATTTTGCAGTTGTCAAGACTTCGTTCTATAAATGAGTTAAAAACAAGTGGCAGTTTTTATTATGAAATTAACACACAAAAGCAGAGAAAATAGTATAGGAAGCCCATTGGAAATCTGAAACAAATCCTGCACATTATGCCACATTTGACATCTCCATACATGTTGCTTTGTAATTACAGAGGAATCAGCAACTCCCGGAGTCTCTACATTGGCAGACACTTCCAAAGGTTTTGCCCTGGTGAGAAATTTGGCAATGAGTTGTCCAATCTGGAGGTGGGGTGCTGTTGGCATCTGGTAGATAGAGGTAGGAGCACTGCTAAAACCTCCTAAAATATGTGGGACAACACCCCAAACAAAAAGTTAACTCAAATGT
The DNA here is from genome assembly GCA_004026805.1 of Lasiurus borealis. Classification (NCBI taxonomy): domain Eukaryota; kingdom Metazoa; phylum Chordata; class Mammalia; order Chiroptera; family Vespertilionidae; genus Lasiurus; species Lasiurus borealis. The sequence goes on along the minus strand of PVJN01004307.1, from coordinate 31,604 downwards.
CAGACATGCTGAACCTGACAAATCCTGCTCTGATCCAATTCATCAGGAGTTGCACATTTTTAAATGAAATTTTCTGACTCGGATGTTTTCTGGACTCTACCCCAGCACCTCCATATTTCCTTCGAGGTAGAAACCCTTACTTCTCTGCCAGTTCCTCAGAGAACCTGGTTTCTCAGCACTACTACCATCTTGTTCCATGTCTTCTGAATGGCAGCATTTGGTTCAGAAGTTATCTGATTGAAATAGTTTTATTTCTGATTAACTCCACGAAAGTTATATTTGAAGTTCCTAAAATAGAAGTCCTTCTGGATAAGCACCATTTTTTCAGGGTGGGGGTTGGGGAGAGACCTTTGATCAAGACTCTAACTTCTGCTGCCCGTTTGCCTCGGTGTTGAATGCCACTACCTTAATCATCCTCAGTCCCCTGGTAGGAAAATCACTTTCTTCTTCAGAATGTGTAATCCTTGAAAAGTTCTGAAGCCTGTGAAAACATCTCTGCCTTCTAATGGTAGAGATATGCCTGCATTAAGATGCTCGTCTTTCTAATATCTGATTATACAATTAATATGCTTATCCATAGATTTTAAGTTCAGCTAAAAATAGATGTTAGTGAAATTGATGAACACACTAAAGGTGATAACTTTGTCATCCGTCCTCTCAAATGGGAATTTTTCAAGGGTACTTCTGAGAAGTCAGTAGCAATTTATACATAAATTGAAAGGCCCTATTTTCAAAAAAAAAACAAGAACAAATTAAAAATCCAGTTACAAAGAATACAAATACATTATTTATATGGCTAATGAATTAGAATAATTTAATAAGATTGTTTTAAGTGGAAACAGCCTCGTTGCCCGTCAGCAGATGAGTGGATCAGAAAACTATGGTACATCTACACAGTGGAATTCTATGCTGCCATTAAAAAGAAGGGATTCTTACCATTTGCAGCAACCTGGATGGAACTGGAGAGCCTTATGCTCAGTGAAATAAGCCAGTCAATAAAGGAGAAGCACCACATGATCTCACTCATTTGTGGATAATAAAGCACATTGTAAACTGATGAACAAAAGGATAGACACAGAAGCAGTAAAGCATCAAACAGACTGTCAAATTACAGCAGGAAGGTTAAGGAGAGGTGTGGTAGATAAGAGATCAGCCGAAGGACTTGTTTGCATGCATGTAAGCATAACCAATGAACACAAGACACTGGGGGGTTGGGGTATGCCTAGGACGGGAGGGGGAATGGGGAGATACATATACATGTAACACAATAAAAAAATTGTTTTAAGAAATACAGAATACATGGTTAGTGTTCACTATTCAGTTTCTTCATAAAGTGGACATACTAAAACAGCATCCAATTCAAAGGATTATGCTAAGAATTATTTTAGATAATGAATGCAAATCCTTAGTTCCATCCTTGTCACCTAGGAAACACCAAGTATTAGCTATTATTACCATCATTAATCAATGTTTTAATTAAGTCAATCAAGCGCCAGTTGATCTCTTTATCTCTTTCGCTCCCCTTTCCTTCTACTCTCTCTCAAAATCAACGGAAAAAAATATCCTCAGGTAAAGATTAACAACAACAACAACAAAGAGTGCAGCTAACTTAATGACCGATTAGACACCCCATTAAATCTAGAAAATAATTTGACGGATATGTGTCACACCGCTCTCTCCATTGAAACGCCCTTCCCCACCGTTTCAGAAAACACTCTGTATTGCTCACACTGCCTGTTTTCCCTCTCACACACGCGCAGACGGCCCTGGCATGGTTATTTATAAGCCTCCACATCTGGAGAACTAATTTGTTTGTGGACTGTTCCAGTTCCTCCGAGTAGCTAGCAATCACTCAGCTGCACCGAGTTCATTCAACCCTGATAATTAAATTAAATGCCGACATCCAGGAGACGGCGGAAACTTATTAACAATACCAAAAAGTTTCCCGGGCCCCTAAAGAAAGGCGCACCGCATTATAATGGAGACAGAGGGATGTGTTTTGTGGTGGAGTGATGATCAATTTAATATTCCATTCAGATTGTAATGCATCTGCAGGGTAGTCTGGTGGAATGTGTTCTCACGTGTGGAGTGACGCATTGGCGCCTCCATATAATAGGATGGAGGATATTGTGGAGTTCAATGTTACACGGGCAGGATCTTCAGAAGATTTAATTACTTGAAATACCAGAGGTATGACACCGTCGCCAATGTCACTGAAAAGGTCTTTGCAAAGAAGAGTGTGAGTGTCATAGCTGCCGGTTTCTACACATTAATGTATTTTTTAATTTCTGCATGCAAGGTATCACCATTAATTTTTGCACAGGCGGCATCTTCTCCTAAACATTATTTTTTTCTTTCTTTCCCTTCTAAAAAAAGAATGAATAAACTTTAAAATATAACAAATAATACAAAACGGTCTCCCTTGCCACCCCTAAGCCATAAGATGTATGTATCCTATAAGGGAGCACACCATCAACCATCAGTGTTTATTTATCTTCCCTGTGATAATCTAAGATTATAAATATGTGTGTATGTGTATATTTTTAATCCATTAGCATATTTTTATGCTTTTTTAATGCATATTGGGAAATATTTCAAATGCATACACACACACACACACACACACACACACACTCTAGAGGTCTGATTTGTGAAGTGAAATTCATGCATGGGTAGGGTCCCATGCTGGCTAGTGATTATGGCTGATTGGGGCCTTCTGGCTGCCAGCTGTGGCCTTCCTTCATTCTGTGCTGCTCCCTGGTGGTCATAGTGAGGAATCAAACTCCTGGTCAGAGTGAGGAATCAAACTCTTGGTCTCCCTGTCAAATTTCCGAGGGGACACTTTGCATATAAGCCTTTTATTTATATACTAGAGGCCCAGTGCATGAAATTCATGCGCTTGAGTGGGAGGTCCTTCAGCCTGGCCTGTGCCTTCTCACAGTCTGAGAGCCCTGGGGGGATGTCCAACTGATGGCTTAGGCCCACAAAGCCGTCAATGGGACATACCTAGTATTGCAATGGAGGTGGGAGTCGCTCCCACCACTGCCGCTGTGTTCACCAGTTGTGAACCCTGCTTCTGGCTGAGTGGTGCTCCCCCTGTGGGAGCACGTTGACCATCGGGGGGAACTCCTGCATTGAGTGCCCCCTGATGGTCAGTATGCATCATAGTGACCAGTCATTCCACCAGGTGGTCATTTGCATATTAGCCTTTTATTATATAGGACATATATGTGTGTGTGTGTGTGTGTGTATATATATATATATATATATATATATATATATATGTATGTATATTTATTGATTGACTGATTTCAGAGAGGAAGAGAGATGGAGAGAGAGCCAGAAACATCAGTGATGATTGAGAATCACCTATCAGCTACCTCCTACATGCCCCACCCTGGGGATCAAGCCCGCAACCTTGGCATGTGCCATCACCAGGAATCAAACCAGGACCTCCTGATTCATAGGTCCACACTCAACCACTGAGCCCTGCCAACTGGGCAACCTGTATATGTTTTCATAGGTACATGGGTACAAACACTAGGAATGTATGACTTCTAACACATACACAGGTGGATGAAAATGGCAAAAGGTCACTGTTTTCATTTTGAAAGGGGTAGTTGAAGAAGCTATTAAGTAGATTCTCTTTGGTCATTTCTACATAGTTCAACTTCAATCCTGAGGAATTCCATGGGCACAAATTGATGGTTTAACTCTCTAAAGCTCATTCTTAAGCAGTGGCCATATTTGGTCATGCACAACGGAAAATTCCAAAAGGTAGCACTAGGAAGTAGACAACTTTGTGTCTCTTTCCTCAGCCTTTCCGAGACTGTTATTCCTGAGCTCGAAGAGGTTGTGTGATCTGATTAGGCAAATTGCAAAGACCTCTTTCATGCAAAAGCATGAGACAGTTAATTGAACTCAACCCAAGTCAGTGAAAAATACTACAGACATCACTGATAATTTCAAACAATTAAAAGATGTTGTCCTAAAGCAAGGTGGAAGCATTAAGTTTAAAAGCCTATTAAAGGAAAATTACTGAAAATACTTAAGTGATATTATTCACCTAAGATGGATTAGGGACCTCTAAAACCTATTAAAAATTGGAAGGTATTTTATTAGTCAGAAGCTGTGTTCTTAAAACCATGGAGGTGAGTATTATTTGCCTGGTGTCCTTTGCTGTTGCAAAATAGTATGTTGAAAATGCAGTCACCCTAGTTTTGAGTGACTGTAGCTGTTGCAGCTCCTCCATCTGAAAATAGTTCCACTACCAATGGAAAAGGGGGCATTTGTAGTTGGAATACTGGCTTTCAAACTATACTTTAAATATATATATATTTTATTGATTTTTCACAGAGAGGAAGGGAGAGGGATAGAAAGTCAGAAACATCGATGAGAGAGAGACATCGATCAGCTGCCTCCTGCACACCCCACACTGGAGATGTCCCTGCAAGCAAGGTACACGGCCCCGACTGGAATCGAACCTGGGACCTTTCAGTCCACAGTCCGACGCTCTATCCACTCAGTCAAACCAGTGTCGGCCAAACTATACTTTTAAGAGATCTAAAGTTCTAAGAGGTAATTGGACATGTAGATAGAAAAATATGATAGAGTAATGGTATACTGTGCATTTTTAAGCAGAAATCGGAAATGCCCATCTCTGGCCAACAAATAAACATATTTGTTTTATTATGTTGTATGGACACAGAGAACAGGTAGATCTACTGTATGGTTCAGTGTCTGGTAATGTTTAAAAAAGTACTAATGTTTATTAAAATTTCTATTATTTTATGCTAATGATTACTCATTATTTCAGCCCTTTGTATTCAGCATGTCTCTATGGAAATAAACCTGTTTCTGTGAAAAGTGATGCTTTTGCTTTTTGCAGCCCACAGACACTTAAACCTTATCTGGCCGTGTTAGCCTTTGAGTCTGACATGCTGGCTCTGGTCTCCCAGTAAGTAATGGGGTAGCCTTTTGTTTGCTCAGAGAATTGGGTGGAGAACTCCACCAGGCCCCCTTTGTTCATGGCGTAGAGATGACCAACTCAGAATGGCATGAACAGTTCTCTTTATTCTGAAGGCAAACCGATTTCTAGATGCCCATGTTCCCTACACACTACCCTCCTCTGATGCAGTCTCTCCTGCCACCTGCTGAAAATACAAGCTTCGTAAGGAGCTAAAACCCGATCTTGTAGACTACTGGTTCATTTCACCTCTCCTAAGAACAAAAATATGATTTATTGATTTTAATTTTTAATAGAAAAATCATGTCACCTTTTAATAACCAACTTATTACCCAATGCGGGGGTCTTGGGTCCCGTAAACAAGGATTACGGTTAAAGCATATGGAAAGGAGAATTTCAATATAAAAATCAATAGAAACACGTAAAAAGCGAAATGAATCAAGAGCAAAAGCAATTTCTTCTCAGAGCTTTATAATAGCATTCATAAGAAAATCCTCAACCCATTGCCTGATATGGAGTTAGAGAAGTAAGTAGCAGAGCAGGATTGGAAAAAATTAGCCAAGTAAAGATAATCATAAATAACTAACAAGGAATAATCGCAGCTCCCACTAATTAAGTACTCATTGGATGGCCCGTGCTGAGGTAGAAATTCAGATTACTGCAGAGAATAAGTTAAACTCACTAGTGACTGCATTTCAGGCTGGAGAAGTGGTTCTTTTCCATAAATCATCATATTTAATGCTCCCCAAAATCCTGGGAGTTCTGTGTTTTAATCCCCTATTTTAGAATGAGGACATGGAGGTTCCGGGATGGAGATTCTCTTCTGATAGATCATAGTTAATATATGATCGGGCTTAGGTATCTGAACTCTAAATTTGTTGATCTGTCCACTAAACTGCACTGGCCTCCCTCACACAGGGAAATACAAACATAAATTCAACCACCCTGTCAAGTGGTGGAGCTTTAATTATTTTTTTGAGGAGAATTGTGGATCTTTTTTTTTTTTTTTTTGTAATGGGTCATCCCCAAGGTTATTCACGGCTACTGCTCAGGCTAGTTTTAATAAGTGCCAGCATTTAAATGTTTGCACACGATGGGCAGCCAAGTGTAGTAAAATCGTAGTGGGATAGAATTAAATAGGCTTAACATGTTGAACTGAAATTTTCTTCTGAATAGTGGCCTTCCCTTCGTATTCACACAGGTTATTCTGCCAGAAAATAAGATCTGGAAGTTAGAATACGTTTGCTGGTAGCATTGTGGTTTGACCCCAGAATGATTAGTTCCAAGTACATTTCTCTTCTATATCTTTTTTTTTTTTATGGCTACCATTGCTCTCCCTCCAGTCCATCCTCCTTACACACTATTGAGCAAATATATATTTGCACACACATATATTGGGGTGCTTAGGAACAATATTAATTATGTGATGTTTTACATGGAAAGAGAAGCAATGTGAAAGGGAAAGAAAATGTCAAAACTGAACACCAGCCATTCTCAGCGAAATTGTGCAGAACACGGTCCCTGATACTTTTTCAGTGGTCAAATACCACCCACAGTTCTTAGAGAGAAAATTCATCCTGTGGAGAAGTAACATCCAAGCAAAAGGAGAAGCTCATGGGTGTTAGTGGGTTAAAAGCTTAGATCAGTGGTTCTCAACCTTCCTAAGGTTGCGACCCTTGCATACAGCTCCTCATGTGGTGGTGACCCCCAACCATGAAATGTTGCTACTGTTATGCATCGTGATGTAAATATCTGCATTGTCCGATGGTCTTAGGCGACCCCTGTGAAAGGGTCGTTCAACCCCCAAAGGGGTCGCGACCCACAGGTTGAGAACCACTGGCTTAGATGATGCAGGAAGGGATTTGGAGGAGTATAGTGAAGGGAAGATGATAGGACCATGACAGACAGTAATCTGCAACAGACTTTATGAACTGGGGCTTGGATAGGATGACACCACATGACTATGGAGAAGCTTATGGTGGTGAGGCCAGGATGGAAGGAGAATAAGGGACCTTATGAGGGAGTTGGGAGTTGGGATGAGAGACAGACCTTACTGGTATACGCCTGGATCAGTGGTCCCCAAATTTATTAGTCTACAGAGCAGCAAGCTGCACCTCGTGAGCCACAGTTTGCTGACCACTGGCCTAGGTGATCGTGCTCAGCTGCAAGGCAGGAAGTGTATCCCAAAGAGTCTGGAGGGCTCTGAAGGAATTGTTTGGGCTCTGAGAGCCACACAACTATCTTATCAATGACCAACAATGCGAGGCAAGGTATGCAAAGCAGGCAGGCTGGAAATGGCCACCATGTTTTTATTTGAGTTATTTCTTGTTCGTTTTCTTATTTTTTAACTAATTGTAGTGTGGTAACATTGGCTGATAAAATTAGTATACAGGTTTCAAGGGTACAGTTCTAGGATTCATCATCTGTATATTGCATTGTGTGCCCACTCCCCTAAGTCTAATCTCCTTTTACCACATATGTGACCCCTTTACCCTTCCCTTCCCTCTAGTGACCACCGTACTGTTGTCTGTGTTAGTGAGTTTTTGTTTTTCTTGCTTGTTCATTTGTTGCTTTCAGATTCATATCCATGCATGAGTGAAATCAGATGGTCCTTGCCTTTTTCTGTTTGACTTATTTTGGGTCATTTGTTCAACATGGAGTGTGTACAAATTCGAGTTTGGTACCTGCAGGCTTTTGAGCTAATGGGTCTCAAGTCCCACTGAAGAAATAAACAACCTCGGCACCATTCGTAGAGGCTGCCTTTGGCTCCTTCTAGAACAAATTCATGAAGAACTCAGGATAGCAAAGGCTTAGACCATGTTCCTAGACAAGGAGCATACAAATAAATGATCTGTTTCTTTAGTTCAGTGAATGTTAAGGGGGAAAGAAGGGATGGGGCATAATTTGAAGAAGTCTGAGACTGACATATGAATACTTACTGAATCTTAGTAAAATAGTATTTTTCTGGGTAATATTTAGGCACTAGGACAATGGTAGTCAACAGAGCCAACTATCAACAGTACAAGGATTGAAATTTATTTTGAGAGCCACATTTTTTAAACTTAAACTAGATAGGTAGGTACATTGTTTTTAACTTATTTAGGGTACTTCTTCAGTAGCACTGTATGTGTGCGCCTACACATGGTGTTTTGTGGAAGAGCCACACTCAAGGAGCCAAAGAGCCAGATGTGCCCCCTCGAGCCGTGGTTTGCCGACCACTGCATTAGGACATATGATTCTCATCCTGTTAGCAACAATGGATAACTTAACAACATTCCCTAAACTATTCTTAAGTAAAATAATCATGTCTTATTTACCTATAATTTCAAAGGACTATAGCTGCTAGAGTGTAGCACACTAAATATATAAAAGCCTAAGTGATCAGAGGACTGAATGACTGAATGACTGAACAACCAGTCAACCGATTGCTAGGACATGCACTGACCAGGAAGGGGTAGAAGCTTAATGCAGGAGCTTCCCCCTGGTGATCAATGCATTCCCACATCCAATCTCCTGCTGCTGGCCAATCACCTGCAGCCCCTCCCCCCACTGGCCAACCTCCCACAGTCCCTCCCCCAAGCCAGCTGGCCCCATTGGACCATCCCCTCCAGCTGACCAGTCCCATGTCCCTGATCTGAATCTCTCACTGCCCCTGCCCCTGGGCTGGCCAACCTCCCATAGCCCCTCCCACAGCCAACCTCCTATGGCCCTGATTGACCCCGATCACTGACCAGGCTGAGAGACCCCGCCCATGCACATGTGCACTGGACCTCAAGTATGCTACAGTGTGTTATAAACTCATGTATACTAACTTCACCTGCACAGCTACTTGTGAATTTTCTTTTAATTTCTATCACCTATTGATCTGTATCTATGCTCATTTGTGCATCACTTTGAAAGGCAGAGCAGAACACCTGCCTCCACAGATGTTCCAAGAATCAAACAGATGTTCAGATGTAAATTGATGAAAAGAGAATTGACTAAATTTGGGGTCCTCCTCCTCCTCCTCCTCCTCCTCCTCCTCCTCCTCCTCCTTCTTCTTCTTCTTCTTCTTCTTGCTAAATAGACTACATTTTCAGATCAGATTTCTTCTCTCTTGATGCCCAACATAGAGATTAAGTTTTAGAGGAGAACCTCACTTGCTAATGTATTTATTATTAGAAATATAATTTTAAGAATCATTTCCTTTTTTGAGATGCATGATTACAGATCTGTTTGAAGACACACTTGGTATAGTGTGTGCAATTCATCTCTTTTTAACCCAGATAGACGTGGCTAATAAATGCACTCCGAGCAGTCATTACCAATCAATTATAATACACACATTTACATTAAAACTAATTGTGTGTGAGTTTTAATATATATATTATGTTAAACTCATATATATGTGAGCTTTTAGAAAACTCAGAAATTTGTAGTGAAACTGTAAATTAACGCCCTCCCAGGGATTATCTAATGTACTGTTCAGACACATGCCATTTATCACAATTTGAAATTATTATGTCTGTGTATCTTGCTTTCCAAGATGCCATGAAAACTGAGCTCTAATGAGAGGCAGAACTTGTCCATCTTTATCACCTCTGTATTTTCTATATTTTGAGAAAAATGCCTGCTTACTGGTAGGCACTGAATGCATATATGTTTAATGTTTGGAGACTCTCTTATAAAGCCCAAGAATAGGAACACAAATAATATGTGTCTGATGTACAGTCATTAGTTTTTTTTTTTCTCTAGAAAAAAAAAACTTGCTTTAAAATAAACATGTGATGCACATTTGTAATTTTACATTTCTAATAGCACCAAAATTATTAAAATTGCAGGTGCATTTAATTTTAATAATACATTTTTCAACCCAGAATATCTAAAATATTAACATTGAATAGGAAATAAATATAAAATGATTATTTAGAGATGTTATATATGTTTGCACTAAATCATTGGAATCTGGTATATGTTTTAGACTCACAGCATCTCTCCATTTGGAATAGCCACATTCCAATACTTCATACCACAGGTGGCTAGTGGCTGTCACACTGGACAGTGTGGAGCTAGAGTACAGGATTTGTGTGGGTATTTGGCAAAAAAAAAAAAGATCAAATGGTAGGGTTGTTGATTACAATTTGGAAAGTCTGGAATTGCAGAATGAGGTATTTGAAATAGGAGGCAAATGACAGTTGAAACACAGGGAAGGAGGTTAATGGAACTGTGCTTAAGAAAAAGCCATGTACTGCATGATGAGAAAAGGAGATTGTAAGAAAAATGTGGATGTTAGTTGTCATTAAATAAGTGAATAATAAATATTTGAATTAAGGCAGTAACACAGACTGAGATAGATGGGGCAGATTAGTCAGTCAAAGTAAATATTCTCAAGTAGGCATCTGTTCGCTATAACTGCACAAGATCTTTATGATGATATCTATTTTGTACCGATAAATATTTCCAAGTTTCACTTAGAGTGATTTGCTGGGAGACTAAGTTAAGAATTATGAATCTTCTCACTCATAAAAGAAATCTTCTTGCACCTTTAAATTACACTCAACTGACAGCCAACCTGTGGAAAAGCAAATTGATGGATGAAATATGAACATAACATTTAAAAAACTGCACCTCATTAGATCAAACTTAGTGGAGGCTCAAAGTGGAACTGTCCTCTGAGGCTACAGCTTTATGTTCAACTGAAGAGAGGAGACTCTGTATAAACAGTGATTGCCACCCAAGTGCTTTCTCCATCATCTCTGCTCATATTAAGCCACCAAGCTAATAAAACCTACCCACACCTTGTTTCCCCTGTGGACATAAGGCATTTTTTTTCTTGGCCTACAATGCACCAGATATCGCATTAGCGCATTATCTCACCGAGGTCCCTACTACCCTCTGTCTCATAACTTTCTCCATCAGAGTCTTAAGAGATTTAAGTTTTGTGTTCATTCTATTCCTTTTTACAAAGAAAAAGAAAAATCAGTTAATGTATGCAAAAAGCTTAATAGAAACCATTCTAAGTATTCACTGCCTCATATTTGGTGTATTATTTATACTTTGCAACAACCTTATAAAGTAAGCCCTGATGTATTCACATGTTCCAGAGGGGAAAAATAAAGACTGAGGCTTAGAGATGTTAATTGGTTTTCCAAAGTGAGAACAAATAGAGAAGGAATAGAAGCACCATTGATCTGGCATTTGTAAAACAATCATATCCAATATCCTTTACCACTATAACCTTTAGACCCTATTGCTATACCTAGTATGGCCATCTTAAGGGCAAGAAAGGGGGTGTCAGTAAAGTCAAATCTACTAAGAAAGAAAAGAAAATGGAGAACCGATAACATTTGTTTACTTGAATCTCTTGAAGAGATCAATTTTAATAACTTCTGACGCAGTTTTTTAGATAAGAAATATGAAGAGAGAAGGCCCGTTATTGTAGAGCAGATGGTGTGATTGAATTCAAAGTAATGCATTCCTTTTTAGAACTTCTAAAACCCCTCCCATCATATCTGTTCAGCTATATAATTTCACTTCTCTGGGTAGCCACTTATAATTGTTGTATAGTTTGAGCCTATCCTACTGGATCAACAGAGACTCTGAGACTCAAAAGTGACTCTAGAAATATTTAACTCGGCCCTCTTATCATAAACCTTCAATTTTCTCTAGTGTCTTGAAGAACAAGGTAGTATTTGCTGTCTTGAGTTTAAATGCTGGCCTCTCCATCTTTTAAATTCTTTTAATTGTTAAATAGATGTAAAACATATTTTAATTGTTAAAATGGGTATAGTGCAAGTTTTAGTATTGCTATGAGAATAAAGACACGATACATAGATGTATTTAGATATAAAGTTAGTTAAATACCATCTTATATATTTTATATACTAGAGGCCCAGTGCCAGAATTTGTGCACCAGTGGGATCTCTTGGCCTGGGCTGTGATGGGGCGCAGGCCAGGCCAAAGGAACCCCACTGGTGCTCGATCAGGGTTGGGGAGGGGCTGTGGGAAGGCGCCAGTGTGTTTCTGGCCCATCTCACTCAGTCCTGATCAGCTGGGCCCCAGCAGCAAGCTAACCTACTGGTTGGAGTGTTTGCCCTCTGGTGTTCATAGCAACTGGTCAACCAGTCAACTGTCTGCTCCCCTGGTGGTTAGTGCATGTCACAGCAAGCGGATGAGTGGCCTTACCATAACATTAGTATATTATGCTTTGATTGGTTGAATGGATGACCAGACACTTAGCATATTAGGCTTTTATTATATATGATTTAGTATTTTCCAATGTGGTGTACAGTTTCCTCTTCTTTTTATTTTTCCTAAAAAGTTCCTAATAAGGCCTATCTACTCATGAAACAACTCTCCAGTTTTGAAGCATCATAGTTGTCAATATTCAACTCTCTGAGTTGCTAAAATAGTTTGAATTTTTTTTTTTGCAGGAGAGAAACAACTACTCAATTAATATGTTCATAAAATATCCCTTTGCAAAACACAGTGTCTCAATAACACCAAATATGTTTTTACAGTTGAATTTTTTTATGTTCCCCCTTTTATCCCCAATGAAAAATATTTCTGTCTCAAACTCTTCAGGGTAATTTCTACTATTAGTTCAGCATATGCTATCACTTACTTTTTTTTTTTCTAACCATGCTTACTGGCCATTTATTTTCAATTCATCATAGTACTCAGTAATAATTAAGCTGACCCATTCTTAGTATTTATTGTCTTTTTCACTGAAGGTACTGGGCTTCAATGAAGAAAAAAAAAGAAGGGAAAAAAAATTGAAATGCAGTGTGTAATGGCCAGCCAAAGAATTGTCATATTCCAGATCAAAAAAGCATGTTTAAACTCTATGATGTACATAATTCACTGAGTGTGAGCTAGCCCTTTGAATACAGTGGTACCTCGAGATACGAGTGCCCTAACATGAGATTTTTTGAGATACGAGCTGTCGAGCAAGCAAGTTTTGCTTTGAAATACGAGTAACATTTGAGATAGGAGTCATCGCGTGAATCAGCCGGCAGCACATGACCCACCAGTTTACCGCAATTGGAGCGTCTCATAGTTTCCCACGCCTCAAGGTTACGGAACGAATTAAACTCATATCTCGAGGTACCACTGTAATGTTAGAAATGAAATGTTTACCCCAATTGATATACATTGATGAACTTACACGAATGAGGGAGTATTGCTGTAACAATAACATAATCAAATATCTACTTACATGTCTAAATATTTATATATTAATTGCTTTATTTTTTCAGAACCGCCACCTAGGTCCCTGTGGATTTGGTATCATTGTTTCATCACTCACTGACTTACCAAGTCTCCCTTGGTCTCAGTGACTTCAGGTGCACAAAGTGCCGATGGTCATATCCACCTGACAGGCTGACTTTCAGTATCATTAGGAGTTCATGTACAACTTCTTAGGACTGTGACTTGCCATATACAGTAACGTATTTTCCAGCATATAAGACAACTTTTTAACCCAGGAAAATCTTCTCAAAAGTGGAGGTCTTCTTATACACCGGGTGTCATCTTATAGGGCAAGAATATCCCAAACTCTATATTTTATTTATTTTTTAAAATATATTTTATTGATTTTTCACAGAGAGGAAGGGAGAGGGATAGAATGTCAGAAACATCGATGAGAGAGAGACATCGATCAGCAGTCTCCTGCTCACCCCACACTGGGGATGTGCCCGCAAGCAAGGTACATGGCCCCGACCGGAATCGAATCTGGGACCTTCCAGTCCACAGGCTGATGCTCTAGCCACTGAGCCAAACTGGTCTTGGCCCAGACTCTATATTTTAACTGGAAAAGTTGGGGGTCGTCTTATATGCCCAGTCATTTTATATGCCAGAAATTATGGTAATCACTAATAATATCTGCTCTTCTTTAATAGATTTATGAACTATATAATATTACATTTGATATGTATAAGGCTGGAACATATAGCAGGAAAGTTATGACGTGTAGTATCAGAAAGGGCAGGCACCAGGAGCAAGCAAACCCTCTTGATGCCACTTCTGTCACTTAAATTAAGTATCTTAATTTTTTTCTAATACTCTAAATAACATTGACATTTAGAAAAGTTACAGCGACTTGACACATTGATTTAGGCCACTCTAAATAAGTTTTGGTATTGGCAGAGACATTTTAGCCATTAGCAATAGTCTGATTAAGTAATAAGTGAGGATTTATTCATAAGAAACTCTGATAGGGATCAAGTAGAAGCCACTATGTGGAGCAAAGACAGGGAAATTAGCAAATGTAGATATCACCCCTCTTATTCTCCCTAGCCAAAGCTAATAACGTGTTTTTACATAAATTTATCGGAGCTATTATCTTATGTGACACTTGTAAAATTGAGAAGCATTAATCATAATTATTAGCAAGACAGTCACATGGAAATCAATTAGCATTTGCACTACATTGACATCATGAATTAACATGTTATGCTTGCCTTACCATCAATTTATTTCCCAACCCTATATAAAATTATTTCAATAGTCAAGAAAGTAAACCACCACCCTCGGAAGAGGTTTTGGGGATTGTGTCTGGAAGTAAGCCGAAGTCATGATTGTGAGATAGTCCGCATCCCCACCTGTGGTTCCTAGGAGTGGATTTCTTGCGATATCCCAAGAAAAAAGAATTCTCTGAGACTCGCGTGGGAACATGACATATTGTAGAAAGCTTTATTTCTGTGGAATCACACCCGTGAGTTTGCAAGCTCTTGTCCCACCAAGGAAAAACTGTAGCTTCAGCCAAGACCCGTTTGGCTCAGTGGATAGAGCGTCGGCCTGCGGACTGAAAGGTCCCAGGTTTGATTCCAGTCGGGGGCATGTACCTTGCTTGTGGGCACATCTCCACTGTGGGGCGTGCAGGAGGCAGCTGATCCATGTTTCTCTCTCATCGATGTTTCTGACTTTCTATCTCTCTCTGTTCCTCTCTGTAAAAAAAATCAATAATATATATATAAAGTGTAGGTTCAGCCTCAGCAGAGCTATCCTCAGAGCCAGTGTCCCAAATCGCCTTTTCATATCTGCACTGCCCAGTCCAGCACCCGGCCAGCTCAGCTGGTGTTTCCCGCTGCAGTCCATCAGTCAGTGTGTGTGGCATCTACAGGGCCACGTGGCTCTGAGGGAAACGCTGGAGAATGCAAGGGAGCCAAGAGCCAAGGGCAATGCGAGCGTGAACTCCGAGGAGATGCGTTTCCAAATTTGTGCAAGCTCGCCATGGCCAATGAATGGTTTTCCCTTTTGCTGGACCCTTTCCCACAGCACCTCGCAGGGAACGGGCCATGGGTTCCCTGGAGAATGAAAAGTTGCAGCTTCCTGATGAAGCTGCCCAAATGTATACGATTTCTGGTCTTCCTTTGCTCCTTTCCTGTTATTAAGAATTAGCTAATCAGCCGAGATCGGTTTGGCTCAGTGGATAGAGCGTCGGCCTGCGGACTGAAAGGTCCCAGGTTTGATTCCGGTCGGGGGGCATGTACCTCGCTTGCGGGCACATCCCCACATCCCCAGTGTGGGGCGTGCAGGAGGTAGCTGATTGATGTCTCTCTCTTATTGATATTTCTGACTTTCTATCTCTCCCTTCCTCTCTGTAAAAAAAAACAATAAAACAAATTTTAAAAAAAGAATATGAGCTTTAAAAAAAAAAAAAAGAATTAGCTAATCACATGGTATCCGTAGCAACTTTAAGACCTTAATCATTATTTTTCCCTAACTTGAATTACCATAGATCTATACTCAGTTTATCTATTATATGGAAAAGACGCAAAACTCTACCATGATGTATGAGACTTTTAATCTCTCACAGCATGAGTATATAACCTTACATTTGAAATTGTAAAGATTACTAATATTTCTTAAAATGTGGTGGATAGTGCTAGAGTATATTTTAAAAGATGTATCTTAAGTTGCTCTTCTCCAGAAAAAAAAATGAAATATTTTTAAATTAACTTCTGAAAACTCCTCACGTTTACATGTTATAGATCTCTCAATTTTAAATATCTATCAGTTCTCCAATGAAAATGATAATCTCTATTTGAAACTCTATTTAAATCTCTCCCTATCTCTATTTCTATCTCTGTCTCATAGACAATAGCTATTTGCTCCGTGGCGGTTTCCGTTTGGCAAAAAAATTCAAAGACTTTTCCAAAGTCGAGAAAGATTTGAGGGAAGTGGGGGATTGCAAAGTTCTAAAATGTAAGATGGCTTGTTAAAGCATAAAATGATTGCAGCAAATTCCACTCCAGGGGAACGGTGCTTTGCCAGTGATTTTTGCTAATAAACACATCTGATTGACGGAGGAGAATGTTGTTTCATGATTACTAGGGCGATGCCATTATTCAAAACCCCAGTCTGATTTTAACACTAAGGGCACAGTTTTAATGCCCACTGATGCTGGGTTCTCTTGGGCAATGAACAACTCTTAAATGATTCAGGACTATCAGTTGGAAGGATTCCTTAACGTTGAGATGTCAGGATGTGATCCTTAATTTTTATTTTGTAAACTTCAACAAGTGATTAAATGTTTTTGATGTTTATGGCTTTTAAGTTCTTTCTTACTGCTCAAGTAGATTCCTAGTTACTATTTAATAAAAAATATTTATTGCTTAATTTATTGACTCATTAATTCAGGAAATATTTGAATAGTGACTTCCATTAGATTAATAAATGCATGTCAACTCTACAAAAGTTTTACTACTGACTATAAGCTTTAGTTTAACAGATAAGCTATAAAATGCTCTTCTACTTACGGCAACATAATTCTTTATGTTAACCCTAGATTTGAATATATAGCCTAGAGCTCAAGTAGAAAGACATTTTGCCCTTTGCTAAGTTGATAATTTAGTGATCATTAGAAAAGTGAGACTCCTTCTGATAATTCATAGACTTTTTTCTTCTTTTATGAATATATTTTTTATCATTATTGTTGAATATTAGAGATGTTCCTCCATTTCCTCTTTGTCCCCTTCATCCGGTTCCGGTCCCACCCAGACCTTTACCACATTGTTGTCTATGTTCATGAGCAACGCATATAGTGGTACCTCGAGATACGAGTGCCCTAACATACGAGTTTTTTTGAGATACGAGCCATCGAGCGAGTGATTTTTGCTTTGAAACATGAGCAACGTTTGAGATAGGAGTAATTGCGCGGATCAGCCAGCTGCACACGACCCACCAGTTTACCACGATTCGAGCATCTCATACTTTCCCACGCCTCAAGGTTACAGAACGAATTAAACTCGTATCTCGAGGTACCACTGTATAGGCATATAACTTTTTTTGTTCATGTTACAGATTCTATGGTGTTTGTTAGCATCTTGACAAAAACAGACATTTTTTTTTCTATTGAAAGCATATGATCTTACTACTTCTCTGACATACCAGTATCTGTTCATTTCTCAACACTTCCTCTGATCCTCTCAATGTCAAGTGCTGTGCATAGGGCTTCAGGGCATAGTAGTATATCTACCACTGGCTCTCATTCTCTTTCATTCTACAAACAAGGACTGAGCACCTAGTCTGGAGATATAAAGGCTAAGTGACATAAGATCTGTATGTT
This sequence comes from Lasiurus borealis, assembly GCA_004026805.1. Classification (NCBI taxonomy): domain Eukaryota; kingdom Metazoa; phylum Chordata; class Mammalia; order Chiroptera; family Vespertilionidae; genus Lasiurus; species Lasiurus borealis. The sequence continues at coordinate 14,088 of PVJN01004307.1, read as the reverse complement.
TAACATCTCACCGTGTAGAAAGAGGAGCTATGATTTTTAAGGCAATGGCCATTAATGCTAGGACAATTTATGGGGGATGCTGGGAAGCTCAGAGAATAAAGGTAATTCTTCCGAAATAAAAATAAATTGCTCCTCAAATTATTTATACATTTATTTGACATCCCTTAAACATCTTAGTAGGAAGTATCCAGCATAAGTAATTGACATTTTATGGAACAAATAAAAATCACAGTATTCATCTGGTCTTTCTACATAAGAAGCTATACTGACTAGCCTAATAATAATGCATTCCAAATTGAATAATATGTTCAGCGTCAGTGTATACAGTCAGAGTGATAGGTATATCACTGTCAATTTAAAACACAGATAGCGTCTTTGCTCACTTCTACAGTAGGTCATCCTCAGAATTAGGCTAGGTTTTATGTTGCTTTCATTTTATCTGGATTGGAACAAACTGCGTAGAATCCTAAAAAACAGGCAAATTTTAATAGAGACTTTTTTTTTCTCATTTGCTGGGCATTGAGTTCATTTACAAGCTTAGCTCAAATGCATGTCAAATGTATTTGCACATCCCTGGCTTTTATGTATCTCCTAGAGGCCCAGTGCACAAATGTGTGTATGGGTGGGGTCCCAGAGGGTAGCCTGCAGGATTTGGCCTGAAACCTGCAGTCCAATGCCACCTGCAACTCCTACCTGCTGTTCCCACTCATCGTGACCCCACTGTGCCTGACATGGGTTCACACCCAATCAGTCCCAATCTGGAGAGGCTCACACCGCTGTTGTGCTCACCAGGCATGAGCCCTGCATCTGGTACCCTGCCAAGGGGAGTGGCCTGCGGGATCGAGCTAAAACTGGCTCTCTGACATCCTCTGAGAAGTCCCAGATTATGGGAAGGCACAGGTCAGGCTGAGGGACCCCATCAGTGCTCCATCCATCGGGGATCGAGAATGGACTGCAAGAGGGCTCCAAGGTGTCTCCAGCCCATCCAGCTCAGTCCCCATCTGCTGGACCTGAGCAGCAAGCTAACTTACCAGTCAGGTCATCTGTCCCCCTGGTGGTCAGTGCAGCCTCCATGAACTGGAACCTCGCTAAATTTCATAGTGAATGGTCGACCAGTTGACTGTCTATCCCCTGGTGGTGAGTGCACATCATGATGAGTGGTTGAGCAGCCTTAGCATATCATTAGCATATCATGCTTTGATTGGTTGGTTGGTTGTTCTGCTGTTCAGTCTATTTGTATATTACCCTTTTATTATATAGGATTTTTAAAGGTTTTGAATGTTAATTTCTAACAGTTGTGAAACACTCATCATGTGCTGAGCTCTCTTCTAGGTGTTTCTGAGGCTCCAGCTCTTTTAATTGTGACAATCATCATAGGATTAATTTCTCAGATAAGAGACCTGACCCATAGAGAGAATAAGCAGCCTCCATGAACTGGAACCTAGCTACATTTCATAGTGAATGGTCGACCAGTTGACTGTCTATCCCCTGGTGGTGAGTGCACGTCATGATGAGTGGTTGAGCAGCCTTAGCATATCATTAGCATATCATGCTTTGATTGGTTGGTTGGTTGTTCTGCTGTTCAGTCTATTTGTATATTACCCTTTTATTATATAGGATTTTTAAAGGTTTTGAATATTAATTGCTAACAGTTGTTAAACACTCATCACGTGCTGAGCTCTCTTCTAGGTGTTTCTGAGGCTCCAGCTAATTTAATTGTGACAATCTTCGTAGGATTAATTTCTCAGATAAGAAATCTGACCCATAGAAAGAATATGCAGCCTCCATGAACTGGAACCTAGCTACATTTCACAGTCTGGGACATTCCCTCCCTGGTAGACGAGCTCAAGCACAGACGTTTCGGAGGAATTGCAAGTCTAAGTTCCTAACTAACGGAAGCTGTTGTGCATGTGAAAATTGACCCAACTTCTTTGTAGCCAAATCAGCATATTTCCGAGTCACTTCTTTGCTTTCTCTGCAGAATCCCACACGTAGCTCTGCTTAATGTAAAGCTACGCATGGAAGCCCGGTTTAATTGCCACTGAAGCGGCACTGTTCCCCCATCAGTGTTATTGCTATCGCAGACAGAAGTGGCTTTCTGTGCACTGTAACGCACGGCTGAAATTACTGTATTGTGCTGGATTGTTCTATAGCTCTTACGAAGTTGACCATGCACATCTTGACCTTTGACTCGGTATTGGTATAATGTATGAGATGGCCTCTAACTCGAGTACCATTGAACTAGTAACAGACTGAAACTCCCAACATAATACACCCAAACGACCAATTCCTCCTTAATTGAATTATATCATATGACACTGTATATTTTATTCCATCATTCTGGTTAACATCAAAGATGCACTTATCATACATGTGATTTTAGTATAACTTGATTAAAAAGTTAGCATTTCATAGTTCATATATCTTAGAGATTTGCTTTGTAGGAAAAAATGGCTACATCTGTGGAAGTCTTTCATTTATATTTGTTACAAATTGGTTTCAGATAGCTCCACATTAGCACTCAAAACTACTCTGGGATTGGAAAAATATATCAAACCATTGTTTGGAATATTAATTAAAGAGCTGGGTACTTAAAATACTTTGTAATGTAATTATTTAAGAAAACACAATGACAGGCCTCCCTCTGAAACCATTTTTAAAATGGTTGAAAATATGTAAAAGTTCACAGATTATAAATATTAGAATTGACTTGCATGTGAATATTCATGACATTATAAATGGAAACTGTGTAGGTCCAAATAAATGAATTAATATTTAAACTTAATGCACTCTTTTTCTACTTGAAAAATGTCATATCTAAACTATTAGCCAGAGCCAAAAAAGAGGGTGGTACAGTGAACTAAGTGGAGTTAACAACTTATTTAACAACATGCATATATAATTCCATATATGGAAAACCTGTTCCTGAGAATAGTATGTAACTATCTTTATCATCTTTGTCATGCTACAGTAATTCATAGCTGGTTGAGATATTGAAGATTCTTTTACTTTGGTAAATGCATTCCTCATTTTTTTGCCAGGAAAAAGGTAATGTTGTGGAAAGCATAATTATTCATAGAGTAGGTAGGAAGCCATATAAAGTTATCAGATTCTCGAATAAATTTCCCTACTCAAATGTGACACTCCCTGTCTATCCCTACACTTGGGGGAGGAAGGAAAGGGTTGTAAACTTTGAGTAGATGTAAGCTCAAGTACTTGGTAGTGTACTTCCCTTGTATGGCCTTGTGTGGGTCACTTGCCTGTTAGGAGCCTCTGTTTTCACAGGAGATCATTAGACAATGATTTAAAATGGGTCTTCTAAAAATATAAATAAAAATAAAATAAAATAAAATGGGTCTTCTGACTCAGGGTTCTGTGACTACAAGCACTGTGAAGGCAGCTTTGGCATTTTTGCATTTTGATAAGGTGACATCCCTTCCTCCCCTACCTTCCACATATACAGTGGTACCTCGAGATACGAGTTTAATTCGTTCCGTAACCTTGAGGCGTGGGAAACTATGAGACACTCCAGTCGAGGTAAACTGGTGGGTCCTGTGCAGCCAGCCGATTCGTGATTACTCGTATCTCAAATGTTGCTCGTATTTCAAAGCAAAAATCTCTCACTCGATGCTCGTATCTCAAAAATCTCATATGTTAGGGTTCTCGTATCTTGAGGTACCACTGTATATCACAATTCTTCATCATCCCACTGTAGAAAGGGAAGCATTCATTATTTGAAATAGGTCAACTAGCACAAATAGAAGTACATTTTCATTTAGAAAAATCTTCTCTAATCTTTTCATTTAGAAAAACTAGTAAGTGGCCTTGTAATCAGAGTGTATCTAGAGCCAGGCTATGTTTTGTTCTTCGTAAAAAAATTCATATGAAAAATCAAACATGTGGGATTGCTATTAATATACATCAGATAATGCCAAAGTGGCATTGTAGTGTCTGGTCAGGTCCTTACCATCCGGCAGAGCTGTGGAGCCTCAGATAGGCGTCTCTTGAGCCATTCATCCTCCAGTAAAGCTACAGGAGAAACAGAGACCTTCTCATAAATTCGCTGCAAAACATGGTAACCACATACTCTCATGGGATGTTTCTAAAAAATATTGTTATTGAATTTTAGATTGGGAAAAGGAGAGAGAAACATTGATGTGAGAGTGAAACACACAATTGGCTGCCTCTTGTACATCGCCTACTGGGGATAGAGCCCTCAGTCCTGGCATGTGCCCTGAGCAGGTGACCTCTGGGTGCATAGGATGACACCCCACCAACTAAGCTGCTCTGGCCAGAGCAATCATGGGGTGTTGTTGTTTTTAATATATTTTATTGATTTTTTTTTTTTACAGAGAGGAAGAGAGATGGATAGAGAGAAACATCGACGAGAGAGAAACATTGATCAGCTGCCTCCTGCGCACCTTTTACTGGGGATGTGCCCGAAACCAAGGTACTTGCCCTTGACCAGAATCGAACCTGGGACCTTTCAGTCTGCAGGCCAACCATCTTCCCACTGAACCAAACCGGTTAGGGCTCATGGTGTGTTTTGAAAAGCACAGTGAGTCCTCAGTAGTAGAAAGTCACAAGACGGAGCTCTGAAGAGTATGATCTCCTGACCGCAGGCCTCCGGTTCTCTTCTCCAGATGGAAGGGGGGTCAGGCATCTGTCCTGAACGTGCCCTGCCTTTCCTGGTATGTGTCCAGAGGAGCCCACATCTGTCCTGGGCCCACATTCTTAACCACTGCGGAGGGAACACACTCCGACAAAAACCATCTAATGAGCTAAACATTTTCCCCAAACTTTCTCAGTTGTCAGCAGAACGCCACGTCCCATGCCGAGAATTAAGTCAGCCTTTCCCCCCAGCCATCATCCCATAAAAATGTAACTCGGTGCCATTTCAAAATCCATCCGAGGAAAAGGGGAGAGCAAGTAACCCTTAAATCAGAGAGATTTATGCATTCCAATAAAGCCGCCGGATTCTGTTTTGAAAGCAGCGGCGCGAGAGCCAACAAATTAAATGCTCTTGAGGAATGATTATGGCCACAGGAGCGACTCCGTTTCTATCAGGATGGAATGGCTGGGCGGCGCGGTGCGTCTCACGGTGGGGTTCAGATGGCCGGGGTATTGATAAGTGGCTGATGAGGAATGGTGTCGAATCGGGAGGAAAGGATAATTTACTTTTAATTCGATTTCGTTTAGTAAGCCTGACATCGCCGGCTGAGTTACGGTTATTTATTATTTACCTGCCGTGATTCAAAGTAACCTGCCACCGGGGACATCCATTACGCCCTTGGCCAAGATCGCTGTCACTGGAAAGAGCCCGGGCACGCCCCGCCAGGTGTCAGCGAGGAGCCCATTGGAAATTGCCTCTGACCTCCCAGTTAGTTTCTGCTGCTTCTCACTCTCTGTGGCCAGAGGGTCCTTCTGCACTTGGCATTCACCGAAGAGCCACGGAGGCAGAATGGACCGATCAAGCGATCCGGCGGCCAGTCAAGATAAATTAGATGCTTAATTTATACACCAGCCATTTGCAGACAGACTAATTACACAGAGACAGTTTGATAAAGTAATGCGAGACTCCGCACATATCAGGCCGAGCCCGCGTGCGTGAAATTATTGCTTATGCGTGTGCTCCTGCCTCTGAGATTTTTTTTTTTTTTTTTTTTGCATGCACAGTGATGAGCCCTAGGAAACACATGGTGTAAATGTATTAAAGCTGAGTGCTATTTGGTCAACTTTTCTAATTATATGCTGCCCGCTATGAGAGTATTTTTCTTTCTTCCTTTTTATTTTTAGCATTCACTGAGGTAGATACAAAAATAGTTAAGCCAGACAATCCAAACACATGATTATTGAGAAAGATGCTGAAAATGAAACAAAATCAATACTTATAGAATTAAATATTTTTTTAAAAAATGGGAAAGAATGGGCATTTTGCAAAATAACCCTGGGCCTAAAAGCTTTTGTCTCACCCCTCAAGTATTCAGGCCAGCCAATTGTTCCTGTCTTTGGGACAGCTCTAAGCGCTATCATTGAAATGCAAGTTGACATCAACTGCCCTAGGGAAGACCTACAATGGACTGCAGTTAGTTTAAATCCCAATTTGAAAGAAAAGACCGTTTTGAAATCAAGGGTTTGAGAAACAGGGTAATTTGGGGGAGAGAAGGTTGTCAGCTTATTAAAGGTGGAGTCTGCAGATCGAAATAGAGCCGGAACCAAACCAGATCTCATAATCACGGGTGGGTGACGTTTTTGAAAAATCCTGTTACACGGGAAGAGAAGTTCTGGGTTTCAGTGGTAACACGGTACCTGAAAGAAATATCTGGGTTTATTTCTAGAAAAAGAATATTTGAAATGCGCAAACAATTAAATGTCCAAAGAGTCTTGTGGTCGGTTTCAAAGGACACAGAATTTTCTTGATGAGATAAACATGGCCAGGAGCAAGCAGCAGAGCAAACTGGAATCCATTTCCTTAGATTGTTCTGTGTCTCACTTCCGAACTGTGGCTGTTATGCCCAGAGTTCGGGGTCCCCAATAATCCACCACTAAGGAGCCTTTTTTGATGCCAAAGCAAAAGAGTCTTTATTCAAACCCGGGTTTGGCTCCAGCCTCTTTCTGGCGCAGCAGGAGACAGGAGAGCGAGCCCCGAAAGAACAGTTGGTTATATGGAGTTAGGATATTGGGTGGGCTTAGGGAAGTGACCAGGGTTACAGAGATGGTCACTTGGGCCAGGATTTTTCTCTGGTTTAGCCTTATTAGGACCCTGGCTGTGTTCCTGGAGCTTCATTGATCCATTGTGGGGTGCTCAGGGAAGTTAGGACTTGGCTGGCACACCTACGGCCACTCCCAGAAAAGGGCGGGGGTTGAGGAGGGGGCCCAGCCCTATAGGACAAGATGGAGGAGAGTTTGTTTCTACTTTGTCCTTTCATGGCTACTCCCAGGTGACTGGTACCTGGAGGCTGGCTCCTGGGTCATTGCATACGTTCTCCCTTTCCTTTTCTTACTTTTGAGAGACACTTGCATACCTACCAGAAGCTTGTAGAGTCAGAACCCTGTCCAGGCTTTTGAACTTGGATTGGAAAGCTAATTTGCAGACTCAGAAGTCTTGACATTAAACGTTTTCAAAGCAGCTTTCCCTAGAATTCCAGAAGAAAGTTCCCATTAACGAAATTCTAATATCTCAGAAGAGGAATTCATTAAGTTCCTGGACCTATAAATTAGGCTCTGAAAACTCCCTGCTCACCGCATGATTTATTCTTGCTCAGATGCAGTTATATTTGATGTCTCCTTCGTGCTACATAGAGGGATAAAAAAGGAAGTTATGGCCGTGGAAAAATGCTTTTATGTTCCTGGACTCTATGACATTTGGTCGCCTAATGGAATTTTCTTGGCGACGTGCCTTAGTTATATGTTCAGCGCTTTCTCTCTCTCCTCTGCAATTTGCCTTAACACAGCACGGAGACACTTTTAACAAAAGCAACAAAATCCCGCATTCTAATCCCTTCTGAGTCACAGATAGTTGATTAAAAGTGCATACTGGGAAGCAATGATGCGTCCTCAACAAAAATAAAAGGTCTTCAGACTTTGGAGTCAGACTTCCTTGGTTCAAACCCCAGGACTGTATTTTGCCACAGTATAATTTTAGGCATGTGATTTTAAAGCATCAGATTTTCATTTTTGTGAAATTATTTGGTTATTTGGGGAAACTGACAACAGTAATCCTTATATTATTTCACTGTAAAGGAAATTAAATAATATTTAATTTAAATTAAAACGCTTAACAGCATGCATGATGCAGAACTAGAATTCAAGATAATTTACAGATTTTATATGCTTCTGAAAAAATTTTTTTTTCAGTAACATATATGTTAGTATTTAAAGTGAACCAGAGAGTGGATTCTCTAAAATCCCAAATGTACAGACTTCTTTGTAACACACAAAAAACCTTCCATTTCTGTTTACTAGATGGAAAGAGATGCAAACTACGAGATATGTTTCCTGCACTTGACACGATCATCAGTAATATCATCTTCTGTCTTCATGTCCAAGACATTCTCTGCATCCGTGTAAGACTCAGGTAAGACACCTAAGCGCGCAGGCCCTTGCTTTTTCTGTGTAAAGAAAGTGGTGGGAAAGTTCGTCCTTCAAGACAATTGTTTGACTTTGAATGGCTAACCCTCTAAAAGCCTTAGCTTTATTTTAATCTAAAAAATTGACATTAACATAATGTCTTATCAGTTACTAAAGGATCTCCAGCTTTAATATATTTCTGAGTTGAATTTCTAGCCTAATGGCATAGAAAACTAATTCCTCTGGCACACGAAAACAATCAGTAGATTAAATATTCTTCTGCCTGTATTCTAAAATTGCTTGTTGGAAATAAGAATAGAATGGAATGTTTAATAATAATCTTTAGTAAATGTATGCATTCATTCAAAACTAATTTTAGTGCCTATTATATGCCAAATATTATGATAACTGCTAAAGAAAAAAATTATAATATATACGTACTTTGTAGTTTATAAAGTACTTTTGATTGACATTATCTAATTTAACAGTTACTGCCGAGACTGGTTTGGCTCAGTGGATAGAGCGTCAGCTTTCGGACTGAAAGGTCCCAGGTTCGATTCTGGTTGGGGGCATGTACCTTACTTGCGGGCACATCTCCACTGTGGGGCGTGCAGGAGTCGGCTGATCGATGTCTCTCATCGATGTGTCTGACTTTCTATCTCTCTCCTTTCCTCCCTGTAAAAAATCAATAAAATATTTTTTTAAAAGTTACAATAAAACAATAAGAAAGGTGGCTTCTCCCCAAATTTAAGATATAAAAGCTGATTATAGGACAGGCCGAGAGATTTTCCCAGCATTCTATACTTAGTAATGGACAGAAATCGGATATAGTATGTTAACTTTAAATTATTTCTGATAAAACTACACACATTTTAGGCTTTTTGTGCGTTTGACCACGAAGGAAAAACCTAGTTCAAAACATGACTGTCTCAAAGCCAAAGCCTCAAGATCAGATCCCCTGCCATTCCCTGTGTCAGCCTTGAGTTTGCTATATTTCTGAATGGCGAGTTCGCACATAGGAAATCAATGCATTATGCAGAGTTGGAAGTCCTGTGGAAAATGACTCGGCTTCTTTCAGCTAATACATAATGATTTTAGGTTGTCTGGCTAATGAAGCATAGCATATAGTGTTTTTCTCCACGTGATGCTATTTTAAGACTTAAGCTGGAAATTCATCAGAAATGCAGGTTTAGACAAACAGAGCTATCCACCTACCTGCTCAGTCAAATGGCCTCTGTGAATGCATATGCGTTCTTTCCGTTCACAAACCTGAGGCCTTGAGAAATAGAAAAAAAACAGCCAAAATCCCAGGTTAATGTGATGTGTCTGGGGCTCAGATCTCTGTCTTCCTAGCTTCTTAATCACCGGTCTTCTCCTAGATCAGTGGTTCTCAACCTTCCTAATGCCACGACCCTTTAAGACAGCTCCTCATGTTATGGTGACCCCCAACCATAAAATTATTTTCGTTGCTACTTCGTAACTGTAATTTTGCTACTGTTATGAGTCGTAATGTAAATATCTGATACGCGGGATGTATTTGCATTGTTGCAAATTGAACATAATTAAAGCATAGTGATCATCACAATTATATATTGTGAAATATTTATTTCTAATGACAAATAAATGAAATTTTGTCTTGAAGCATGGTGTAGCATGGGTAACAGTCTTAATATAACAACAGTAAACTATATTACTACATTTTCCGATGGAGTTAGGGCGACCCCTGTGAAAGGCTCATTTGACCCCCAAAAGGGTCGCGACCCACAGGTTGAGAACTGCTGTCCTAGATTGTGTTACCTCATTACAGATTTCAGGGAACTTTTTTTATCTCTGCATCCTCAGTGCAAGGTGCATTTCGGGTGTTTAGTAAATAGTGTTGCATTATCTGTATGGATTAACTTTTATTCCTAGCACCCAACACTGGCATTTGCCCTGTAAGTGCTTCATTTCATGGGGCTGGAGGTTTTGAATGGAATCAGCCGGTGATGGTGGCCATATTAAGTTCCACTGGATTGACTTTAGTAATAATTAAAAAAAAACCCTCACCCTCTGGATATGTTTTTATTGATTGTAGAAAGAGAGGGAAGAAGGAAAAGAGAGAGAGAAAAGCATTAATGTGAGAGACACATTGATTGGTCACCATTCACCCATGTCCTGACCAGAGATAGAACCCACAACCTATGTGTGAGACACATTGATTGGTCACCATTCACCCATGTCCTGACCAGAGATAGAACCCACAACCTATGGGTGTACCTTTACCAGGAATCGAACCCACAACCTTCAGATGCATGGTATGATGCTCTAACCAACTGAGCCACGCTGGTCACAGCTCCACTGGATTAATTTTACTGGGTATACTGGTTAATAATGCAGATATTTTCCAATAGATGGAGTTACACATATAGTGATATATATGCGATTTGATATGTATGCTATTTTGTTGTATTGAGAGCAAGCTTCAAAACTTCATATGTCAAATTTTCTGAAGGGGCTAACATATATTTTTATGCTAAAAATATCAAATATTGTGCCAAAGAAAGAGCATTTGCCGCAAGTTTTAATTCATTATCTTGAAGAAAAGTGCTGCTGAAAGTTTTGTGTAGCTTATGGTGAATAACTTCCATCTCAAGATACTTGTGAACGCTGGTTGAAATGCTTTAAAAGTGATGATTTCTGTGTAAAAGACATAGAACGTCCTGGTCAACTGAAAGAATTCCAAGACCAACAGTTACAAGCATTATTGGATGAAGATAAGTGTCAAACTCAAAAACAACTTGGAAGATTAAACGTTGCTCAGCAAACAATTTCTGATCATTTACAAGCAACGGGAAAGATTTTAAAGGAAGGAGAATGGGTGCCACCTCAACTGATGAAAGACAAATGGAAAACCAAAAAGTCATCAGTAAAAATGTTGCTTCAACAGCACAAAATAAAGTATTTTTTGCATAGAATCGTGACTGGCAATGAAAAGTGTATTTATTTTGAGAATGTGTTTATTTTGAGAATCCCAAATGCACAAAATCATGGGTTGATCCAGGTCAACTGCAAGGCCAAATCGCTTTAGAAAGAAGATAATGCTCTGTGTTTGGTGGAATCGGGAAGGTGTGGTGTTAGGAGCTTCTAAAACCAGGTGAAACCATTAAAGCTTATCTCTACTGACAACAAATAATCAATATAAACCACACTTTGATCGTAAAATGATCAGAATGGGCCAGAAGACACGGCAAAGTAATTTTGCTTCATGATGATGCACCATTACACACTTTAAAAGCAGTTAAAGACACGTTAAAAGATCTCATCTGGGAAGTATTAACCCACCCGCTGTATTCACCAGACCTTGCTCCTTCAGATGACCACTTGTTCTGATCCATGGCACATGCACTTTCTGAGCAGCACTTCAAAACGTACGAAGAAGTGGAGAATTGGGTCTCTGAAAGGTTTGCCTCAAAACAAGAAAAGTTCTATTGGGATGGTATCCACAAATTATCTGAAAGATGGAGGAAATGTGTAGCTAGCAATGGACATTACTTTGAATAAAACACTTTTGATGTTTCTCTTGAAATTATTGTTTTCTTTGATTACAACATCTGCATTATTAACTGGTACACCTGGTGAAAGTCTTTTAACAGCAACCTAATCCACTTGGTGGTGGTTACATGCTTAAAACCTTCTCTGAATTCCTAGCATACGATGTGGCTTATTTCATTTTCTGGTGTGCCTGCCCCTACATTCACATACACGGCTAAATGTGTTGTTTTTAATATTATGAACTGAAAGTTGTCATAAAATTTCCATTTTCCTTATATTTTGTGTTGAAAGAAACATATAGCTTAATCATCTATATGTGCGTATGTGTGTGTGCACATGCATGTAACCTATATTCCATATAATAATGTCTTGCATTCGTAGCCACTTAAATACAAAGCCATAGAGGTACTTTTTCCCCCTAAAAATATCTTGCTTCCACTCCATGCTCTTCCAAGGACATCTTCTGTACAACATCTCCCATTAAATTTCAATTTCAGTGAGAGGAAAAAAAAAAGAACAGAAAATTATCTTAAGGGCATGTTAAATATTGAAATAATGGGTTCTTTGGTATGTGAAGATAATTGCTAATAAAAATCAATGAATATTTAAAAGTCCAATTGCCTACCACTTTTCCCAGCTTAAAGATATTATAATAAATTTTCCGCACCTAACAAATCTATTGCAATTAAATATTATTTAACATGGAAAATATATATTAAAATCTAAAATACTTTATCCATAAGTCTATTATGTCTACCACGTCTATAAATTATTATGTACATATTCTATTATGCTCAAGTATATATTTTATCTATTATGTTCAAATATGTATATATAGTAAATCTCCCTTCTCTCCAAAAAGATTTCTCACTAGAAACTTAGAAAGTAATTCCATAAGGGCTGTGATATTTTTATCGTTTGTTCAGTGTTGTATCTTCAATGTCTCAAATAATACCTGGCATAGAGTAAGTGATAACTATTTACATATAAACATGCATTTGTTGGAGTAATTACCAATGGAACTAATCTTAAAGATGTATAATGACAATGATAATGTTACGCTGGGCATTAATTGGGCACTGGTGATTTAAAGAGGAATTGAACCTCTTCTCTGTCCTTAAGGACCTCACAGCACATGGATATTTATAAAGTTCCATAGGGCAGGCATGGTTTTTGTTTAGCCCATGTCCCAAACGGGGAAACCAAGTTTCAATGAAACAGATCTGCACAGTCCTCATATTTAACCAGTCGCAGAGTCAGGAATGGAGGCCAGGATTGTTACCAGACATTGATTTCATAAAGAAGTCTACGTGCCAGTGATGAAACTGCTCATGATTCAAGCTGGGAACCTAAATGAAGAATAATCCTGAAGCGGCTGTTAGTGGTCTCAGCCTCTGGCATGATTCTCAGTGAAAGCCTGAGCCGGCGCATGAGAGGGTTCCAAGAAAGTCAAACCTGTCCCAAGACTTCTGAGCCTCCGAGGAGCTCCCGGGAAATGGTTTAACCAGAGTCTACCCCACTCCTGAGGCTGTAGGTGGGGGTCATGCGGGAACCACCCAGGAGGGCTTTCCACACTCGAATGCTCTGCTCTTGACACCTTAAAGGGGATCAGAAGGTTGTACTGACCTCGGAGATAAACAGAAATGAGTAATTTGAACACTGCACACAGTTGTTTACTTCGGACACTTGTTAGTTACAACAGGATGGCCCCATGTCCTAACGGAAAAAAATACTGATGACATAGCAAAGATTGAAACCACTGGTACTGGCCCACACTTCTAGGCTTAAATATGACTGTACTAGAAGGATATTTTATAGAAACAATCTAATTTTTTTTTTGAGAAAATGACTTAATTTTATGTATTGCTTTTAAATAACGGACTCTAGAAATTATTCGACATAGGTTGGTCTTTGCATTCTATGAGAAGTCTGTGTGTGTGTGTGTATATGTGTGTGTGTGTGTGTGTGTGTGTGTGTGTGCGCGTGTGCGCATGCATGCGTGTATTCATTTTGTGACTAAGAACTTCCTAAAAGAATTGATATGGATGCAAAGCATTATTCTCTAGTCATAATTTACTGTTGAAAATGATTTAATCAGTTGAGATTTCACTTTCTCGAGGCATTGTTTCTCAAATTGTAGTTTCCTAAAATCTAGAGGAAACATGTATAGTGACTTGGGAAAATCAGTTTCCTTGCCTTGACAAGGAATGTATGCATTACACAAATATGAGTAATACTTTTTTATTATAAAGTGTAAAGTGATCTATATCTATATATCTATCTCTATCTATTTATATTATACTAGTGACCCAGTGCATGAAATTTGTGTATGGATGGTGTGTCTCATCCCAGCCTGCACCCTCTCCAATCTGGAACCCCTTGGGCAATGTCTGAGTGCCTGTTTAGGCCAGACTGCTCACCTGCCTGATCACCCCTAACCCCTCTGCCTGCTGGCCTTCTCCATCCCAACTGCCCCCCCCCCCCCCC
>PVJN01004306.1:0-90190 GCA_004026805.1 Lasiurus borealis | reverse complement strand
AGTATGAATTGATTGGTGAATATTCATGCAAATTAGTCTTTTCTTATCAAATATAACTTCTAAATTGCCACGATTCATTCTTAGTTAACCATTTATATTTTAATTTTTTATTATATTCAACATTCAAAGCACTCATGAAGGAACTGCAGAAATAATCTTTGAAAACAATAAAAATGGTTTTGTTTTCTTCAAAATTTTGAACATTTTAAATTCTATATACATATCAAAGAAAGATGTGTGGTGTTCTTTGGTGGTTATTTTATTTTTAATATTTTTGCCTACCTGTTGTGGCTCAGTTAGTTGAGCATCATCCTATACCCCAGGAGGTCGGAGGTTCTATTCCTGGTAGGGCACATGACTGGATTGTGGGCTCTATCTCCAGTAGGAGGAGTGCAGGATGAGGTTGATGGATGTTTCTCAGCTGTTTTTATCTCCCTCCATATCCCTTCATCTCTCTGAAATTAATAAAAAAATATTAAAATAATGATAATACATAATAAATAATAATAAAAATAGATGTTCCTTACCATTTTAGAGGAAAATGTAGCAGGGCATTGTGTGTCATTGTAACTAAAAATTTGTGTTACAAATTTTGGAATACTGAAATATTCTTTTCCAGAGCTTTCAAGTTCTACACCAACACCAATTTTTCTGACTCAGGGACCTGGTGTCAGTCCTTGATTATTTTTGGGTTTTTGCAAATCAACAAAATGAATTCAATTTTCAGCAGTCAGAACAGACTTTGTGTGTATGTGTTTGCTTTCAATTTTCTATGGCTCTTTGCCCACTTAATCATGCAAGTAAAGGCATTACTGGCAATGCGATAGGGGCCATGACAAGCTGCTGTGGCCTAGCAGGGATCATGTCACATGTCATTACCATAATTTATAAGGATCACTCTGTGCTCGCTGGTGTTGTTGCTGCACACCAATTGGAATGTACTAGAATGTTTAAGTAAATATTTGCATGCAACCCAAAGCAGTTGAGAATCACTTGAGCCAGAGACCCCTTCTTATGAAATATTCAATACATGAAATATCTCCAGTGGTGCAGAGTGATGGTTTTCTCTCTGATTTGATTAGCAGAGATTATTCTTTCATGAGCTATGAATGGCCTTCTAGATTAGCATCATTAAGTTTCTTTGGTCTTGTAATGGAAGAAGAGGATAGGAAGGATTGTTGCTTATGAACAGATTTAAAGCATGTCTTTAACAATCTATGAATTGTTTCCAAATAAGATTTTAAATATTATTCAAATAAGTTTAAATATAGTCCATTCCAATTAATAATGTTATTAAAACTCTGAAACCTAATGTTATTGGAAGCATATAGAAACTCAAGACCTAGAAATGATACAAATTATGACATTGGTATAATTTAATTTAATGTGTGTATGATTTTTAAACATGATACACGGTTGTAAAAAAGATAAACTATATTTCATCATTATGTGTGAGTTGTACTGATTTATTCTTGGTACTTTAAAGATTATTATGTAAAGTAATACTGAAATTAAAAGATACAAACCTTCTAATGGAAACCACAATTATTCTAAATAAAACACCTAGAATCAATACCAAATGAATTATAGTTTTATTAACTAAAAGAAACCATTAAGTATATGGCTTAGTAGTATTCCATAGCATATATGTACTACATCTTCTTTACCTAATCCTCTATCTAAAGACACTTTGCTTTTCTTCATGTCTTGACCATTGTAAATAATGCTGCAATGAACTCAGGAGGGAATATATAGGGTGTTCCAATATATATATATAGTTTGACTAATTATAAGGAAAGTGATTATTAAAAATAAATTTCATTTTCAAATTGAGCTATCAGCTGTTAAAATGGATATACTGTTTTTTGGGACACACTGTATATTTGTTAATAAATGACTGAGTTTTCAACTAGGTACTACTCAGCCATAAGAAAAGATGAAATATTACTATTTGTGACAAAATGGATGGACCTTGAATTTATTATGCTAAGCAAAATAATTCAGTCAGAGAAAGTTATGAACCATATAATTTTACTCATATGCAGGATATAAAACTGAAACTCATAGACAGACAATAAATAGAATGATGGCTATCAAAGGAAAGGGGTGGGGTGGTAGTAAAGGTTATTAAGAGTTACAGGAGATTATTTGACTTTGGGTGGTAGGCACACAATTCAATGTATAATCATGTCTCATAGAAATGTATACTTGAAACCTATATGATCTTATTAATCAATGTCACTCTAATAAATTTAATTTTTTAAAAAGATGAGAAAATAAAAATTTGAAAAAGAAAACCAGTAAATTTTACATATGTATGCATGCATTACATCAATAATATTAATATGGATACACATATATATCAACTACATAAATTTATTTTCAGTAGTGTAGAAAATACAATCATATGAAGCATTAATGGACCAAATAATTCTATTGTCAGATATATGTGTGCTTCCTCATCTCTGTTTCTCTCATTCCCAAATAAGGAAAATGTATTTTTTTAGTTAATGGGAGAAGACTCTCACTAAATTTAAGATTCATTCAATTTGTATTTTATGCAATTTTACTTATAAAGCAAAATAAATTACCAGAGCTGAGAGTATATCTGAAATAAAAAGCATATTCAGTTGCTTCAATGAATTGTTCACATGATCCCAAAATATGTATTTAAAAATTCCTACATTTATCTCTTTAATGCTTGCACACATATAAATTCTAGCTAAAAACTAATAATATAGTAAGAAATATTTACTTCTAGCTAAATTTGTGGTTGAAGAGACTATCTCTACTTTACATAATGGTTATAATGACTCTATTATATATTATAAATAGTTGTTCAGTACCAACAGAGATGCAGCCATGAACTAAAGAATAATTATACATTTTACAATAAAAAATTCAAGCCCTAACAGGTTTGGCTGTGGATAGAGCATCGGCTTGTGGACTGAAGGGTCCCAGGTTCTTTTCTGTCAAGTGCATGTACCTGGCTGTGGGCACATCCCTAGTAGGGGGTTTGCAGAAGGCAACTGATGAATATTTCTCTCTCATTGATGTTTCTTACTCTCTATCCCTTCCCCTTCCTCTCTGTAAAAAAATCAATAATATGTATATATATTTTAAAAGTGGAGATTTTCTATTAAACTGCTATTCTAATCACTTTATATGGTGACAGATAGTAACTAGAGTTATAATAGGGATCATTTTAATATATATATATTTATCAAATCACTAATAAGTACACCTAAAACAATAGTATATTATATGTCAATTATACATTAATAAACAATTAAATCAATAAGTAAAATTAAATTACACAACATATAATAGTAACATGCCAGGCCTGTTTGTTTTTAAAATTGAGCATTCCGGGATCATTTCATAATTACCTAAACAGATTAAAGAGTGGTCTTCTAATTGAATATGGAAATAATCTGAATGAGAACTATAAAGTTTCCTTATCTCCTGTTTGGGTGATAAATTTGCCTGTAAAGAAGGCCTCATTTCACATTGTGGCAAACAAATTGTCAGAGTTGTTGTAAATACCCTGGAAATCAGTTTACATACCACATATATGCTGTAAAAGTTACATCAATATTTTCAAGGAAATATAGTAGGTTTTTTATAAAAAGCTGGTCCTGGATTTGCTTGTTGTTGTTGTTTGTATTTTACTTCTAGTTGCTAGTATACTTAATAAGTTAAAAATATTGTATTCATTCAATATTTTATAATTTCTAATAAACTATGCAAAATGGATTAAAATAAGCACTTAGGAGTGATTCAAACATCTATTTTATTGATAAAGGGACAAAATCATAACTTGTTTATGTATTTGTCTTTTATTTTAAAACCCCACCTGAGGAAGATTTGATAGCTAAAATGGTTACTAGTTCTCAATAGACTAAGGATATTTTCAAGTTTGGCATATACCAGCCATTTTTAGTTGCACTTCCATTATTTTTGTTGTGTTGATTTCTTTCTCTAATGAACACATGCAACTATTAACAGTAATGTGAGAGAAATTCATCAGACCACAGTTGATTTCAATCATGAACTTATTATTCCCTAAAATCATTTTTGTTTGAATGATCTAAATAAAATTTTCAAAAACTATACTTCACCAAATTGATTTGATTTCTGAGAAATGGCACTTTTGTCATTCTAAAGTGATAAAGAATAATATGAAAGACAATTTTAACATGTGGCAAATTATATGTGTACATACCATAAAAAAATCAAACTTCTTGGATCAATTTTTTCTTTAAACATTACAAGGCATATGTCTAAGTATAATCAAATTCTCCTAGGGAACGATTTCCCACTGGAGAGAGAGGACTGATAATTTGGGATGGCACATTAGTGTGTGGAGTTAATGCAGCATTCCCATGTGCTTAACAGTCTCCCAGGGAGTAATTTTAGCTCTAGAAGATTGGTTCATTATATCTTAATATGAATTAAGTGACATTTTCAAATTATTTACTTTATCTTAACTATTTCCATCACTGATATTGCAGATACATCCTTAGGAGTGAAAATAGCTACTCTCTCACAATAACTTAATTTTTTTACACTTATTGAAAGGGTTCTATTACATTTTTGTTGTCAGATCCATAGTTTACTGATCGCATATCTTTAATCCTTTAGATTTTTTTCACAGTCTCTTCTCTGGCACTTCACCTCCCTGCTCCCTGCTGATTTCAGTATTGGCTGCTCATCACTGGATCATCTGAGGGGAAGCAGTAGAATACAACAAATCCCATAGTACTGCCAAGGAATTTTATTAGTAAAAGATCTATGCTTCCCACCTTACTCTACCATTTCCCTACAAAACTCTCTTAGACGAAATCCAAAATACGATTTTAGTAGGAACCATTAAAGAGTCTTAATATATATTAATATGAAGTATAGTTGCAACCCAATTGTGTTTTGGCAGGAAATATTAAAGTATTTTGAGATTTTGGAATAGGAGAGAAACAGTTTAAATGTGACTCAAACTTTAACATAGTAAATATGACTATTTTGTCCCCATGAAAGAAACTTTCGTTTTCATAGCTGAAATAGAAAAGATTCATGAAAAGAATAAAAGGAGTTTGATATTTATAAGGGCAAATACTATGATAAATAGTAACAGCATCTAATATTTACAGAGCAGTTCTATAAGACAAACTCAGTGTTAGATGTCTGTCATATAACGTAAACAGTATATTATTACTTACAATACATTACAAGGCAATATACTATTAGTTTCATAGGATGCTATAACAAATTAGTCTAAACAGAGTGACTTAAAACAAAAGGAAGCTTTCGTCTCACAGTTCTGGAGGTGCGAAGTGCAGAATCAAGGTGTCAGCATGGTCATGTTCCCTCTGAAACTTACAAGGGAGACTCCTAGTTGCCTCCTCCTAGCTTCTGGTAGTTTGTGGCCATTCTCAGTGCTTCTTAGCACGCAGCTGCAGCATTTCCGTCTCTGGGGCTACTGACACATGCCATCCTCCCTGTGTGCCTCTGTCTTCACAAGAGTGTTCCCTCCCCTATTGGAATACCAGTCACATTGCATTAGGGAGCCTCCTTGTTCCATTATGACTTCATCTTAACTAACTACAACTGTAATGATGCTATTGACCAAAAAAAAAAAGTAATTTTTATGAGGTATTGGGAGTTAGAACTTACCATTTTCAGTGATATATTCAACCCATAGTAGATATTAAATTACTCCAGAATATTAATTTCCTAGATGAATAAATTGAAATTTCAAATGGGTAAGTTCTCCAAAATATTAAACCAAGTTTTCATTGTTGGCATTTTGTCAGTAAAATATGTGTTTTATTTCTCTGCCATGTACTGATTAAAGCCACAGTCCTAAAAACCATTAATTTTCTGAATAAATCTATAATACAAATTTAATAGTCTTTCCATGGTGAAAGCCAGAAATACTATTGAGGACTGAGAGCAAAAGAGAGTACATAGAGCATTGAGAAATAGAGTACAAACAGACAAAGTGTAAATTCCAATCTAGCATGACACCTTGGTGTGTAGAATAGCTTCCCATATGTGTAGCCTAGACTAGGACATGCAAGAAATAGGACTGTGAAAATAATGGGACTTATAATATGTGATTGAGATATAATTCCCTTATGGATTAGGGTAGAGTTGGAAAAGGTTTGAGAGGACAGGATCAGAAACAAGATGACTGAAAGAAAGAAAATGAAGTATTGAAAAGAATATATAAAATACAATTATGAGTTCAGATTAGTAAAACCAGTGGGTCAACGAGTAATGCAGCAAATAGAAAATGAAGCAGATAACTAATCTATACTATGTCAGTGCAAGGCTTTATATGATATTTTTAAAAGAAATAGAATAGGGTAATAGCAAAAAATATGCAACAACAGTAATTCATTCTATATTCTAGTAGAACAGTAGGTTTCTTGCAATTATCAATAGTCTAATAATCTACTGTTATCAAAGAGTATAAATCAGTTTTATATTATAAGTTATACTGTACATTTATTCAAGCAAAGTGAGCAAAGTTTTTCAGGTGTCCAGAAGCAGGCATGGCATGTTGTTTCTGATAAATGATTAAGTAGAATACTTGCTACTTGGTTTTTATTGTGAAGTTTTGATAGTTTAAATTGAATCAGTGTCTTTAACAGTCATGAATATGTTTTAAATTAATGTTTTAAATGATTAATATCTTTTGTTCATATTTATGTTAAATTTTCTAAAATATTTAGCTGATACCTAAATTGATGAGACCAATTCACATATATCTTAAAGTAAAAATCTTAAAATGCAGAAAACTCAAGTCAGTACCTAGTAATGATATAAAGATATTGGCATGAATGAGTCTGGATGAACAATAAAATCATTCATCCCTAGGCTTCTGATAGCTCCTGATAGTATATTATCTCTAATTTGTAACTTACTTTATCCACGTATTCTTAACTGTTGTTTCTGGAATTATATTTGCACATAAATGTGGTTTCTAAATATTTTAGTTACACTCCAAATTCTGTTTTGCATTTCCTAGCAATGAAGTAGACAGGATAGAAAAATGCACTAAAATACACACAAAACAAACAACTAGAAAAACAATCTGTTATCATGCAAAAGAACTTCAAATACATTTTCACTCTCCATTCCTACAATCTACCAATTCCTCTCCTCCTCTAGGTTTGAGGCTCTCTACTGTTACCTAACTGAAAGCTGCAACCGCAGGACCATCATGATTTTGTATCTCAGCGCAGAAAGATAGCTCTATAGAAAGCCTTATAAAATAAATTTACTCTTTATTCTCAGATTCACAGTTGACACCTTAATGTGTTTTTCAGCATTTAGTGAGGCAATTCAGTAAATTGCTATTCACAGATAGTGCATTATTAGTAGGCCCCTACTGGTATTTATATCTCATAAAATCATCCTTATCTTTGTCTAATTAAGATAGTTGTTGTTATCATGAGGATAGGAAGAAGATGTAGAATTTATTTAATATCGTGGTTAATAATACTCATTACATTCTTGCCTTATAGCAATACAGAGATTATGATTGTTGGGTGAAAATCCCCAAAATTTAACATATCTGATGTATTTAAGATGGGGAGTTGAGTGCCTAGCACAGTGCCTAATTTTAGATTGCATATGAAAACGACAGACAGGTAGTAGAACAAATTAAAATTAACCTTCCTGCTATAATTTGACAGTCTTTTTGATGCTTTTGTACCTTTCCTTTTGTTCATCAGTTTATAATGAAGGTTAATGAAAGGTAGGATAGATAAGAGATCAACCAAAGGACTTGTATGCATGCATACAAGCATAACCAATGACACACGACATTGGGGGTTAGGGTATGCCTGGGAGAGGGGGATACAATGGGAAGATATGAATACATGTGACACATTAATAAAAAAAGAAAAATTTAAAATTAAAAGTAAAAATTTATTTTAGAATTCATATGCATAATATGTTGGATAAAAAGAACATAAAATATCATTTAATAATTGAATACAAAACATTGGTTAAGGAATTTTTAGAAATTTTTACTAATGGGTAAAAGGGATAATAGTATTCAGATTTACACCCTCCATGAAACAAACAAATATACACTGAGTGGCCAGATTATTATAATCTCTGAACGCATAATAATCTAGCCACTCAGTGTCTAGCCTATCTAATAAAAGCTAATATGGAAATTGTTCCCTTCATCAGGAGTTTCACTAGCAGGCAGGCTGGCCAACTACCCATGTCCCTTTCCCCTGGCCAGGCTGGCTGGACCCCACCCATGCATGAATTCATGCACCAGGCCTCTAGAGTGTGTGTGTGCGGGAGTCGGGGGGGAGGCTGGTGCATAAAATTCATGTATGGGGAGTGAAGGGGTTGTTCTTCAGTCCAGCCTGCACACTCTCTAATATGGGACTTCTCAAGGAATGTTCGACTGCCTGTTTAGGCCCGATCCTGGTGGGATCGGGCCTAAAGGGGCAATCGAACATCCCTCTCACAATCCATGACTGCTGGCTCCCAACTATTCACCTGCCTGCTTGACTGATTGCCTAAAACTGCTTCTGCCTGCCAGCCTAATCATCCCCTAACCACTCCTCTGCCAGCTGATCGATGCCTAACTGCTCCCCTACCATCCAAATTGCCTCTAACTACTCTCTCCTGCAGACTCATTGGCCCTAACTGTCATCCCCTGCAGGTCTGGTACCCCCCAACTGCCTCCCCCGCAGGTCTGGTTGCCCCCAACTGCCTTCCCCTGCTGATTCAGTCACATCTAGTTTCCCTCTCTTGCCAACCTGGCTCCCTCCAACTTCTCTCCTTTGCAGACCTGGTCATGCCTAACTGCCCTCCCCTGCAGATATGGTCTCCACCAACTGCCCTCCCCTGATGGCCTGATTGTCCACAAATGCCTCCACCACCTGCTATCTTTTGGCAGCCATCTTGTGTCCACATGGGGGCAGCCATCTTGTGTGTTGGAGTGATGGTCAATTTGAATATTAGTCTTTTATTATATATATATATATATATTGTGTGTGACCAGATTATAATGCTTTCAGAGATCATAATTATCTGGCCACTCAGTGTAGATGTATAAAATATAAAAAACATAGTTCTCATGGTGTTTGGTGTTGAACATCAGGCAACAAGCCCAGTGATTCACGAGAAACAAAAATAAATAAATGAATGAGAATTACTATATTGGCTTATATTAATTCCTGAAGAGAATTTCCTGAGTACCTCCCAGGAGGAGACACCAGGCAGAGCTTAGTGGTCTCCCTGAAATGTGGAGATAGAACTAGAAGTCTGAGGATAATATGATAGCCAGAATACACAGAGTACTAAAGAGTAATAGGTTATAAGTAAATGGATGGAAAAAATGTGCCCTGGTAATACTAACCACAAGAGAGTTAGAAAGATTGATACAAAAAAAGTGATTTCAGAGCAAAGCTTTTTGAATAAAAAGGATCATTATCTATTTTAAAAACATGCAAGTAAAAAGAAAACTTGAAAACCATAAACATCTGAATCTTAAAACAAAGCAAAAGTCTGTATATAGGAAGTAAATACTTAGAAGAGAAATCTAAGTATCAAAAGAAATATATAAATTCAAAATTATAGTCAAAATTATAGTCAAAAGTGTCCAAATCCCTCTATCAATAGTTGATAGAAAAAATAAACCACAATAAACAAAGATATATTAGACATAAATAACATTATCAACAAATTTTATTTAATTTAAATATACTGAAACGTTTCAATTAGCTTATACCTTAAGAAACTAGGAAAAGAAGAAAAAATTAAAATACAGTGGTACCTTGAGATACAAGTGCCCTAACATAGGAGATTTTTAAGATAGCAGCCGTCGAGCGAGTGATTTTTGCTTTGAAATAGGAGCAACATTTGAGATAGGAGTAATCCTGTGGGTCAGCTGGCTGCATAGGACCTGCCAGTTTACCACTACTCGATCGTCTCATAGTTTCCCACGCCTCAAGGTTATGGAATGAATTAAACTTGTATCTCGAGGTACCACTGTAAAGTAAAAAGAAGAAACAAAAAAAAAGTGAATGCATAAAACCAAAGACTACATTATAAGGAAATCAGTCTTCAACTAGTCTTCAACTCAACTAAAATGTAAGTTCATTAAAAAACACAAATTACTAATATTTCTCAGAAAAAAAAATAGTACCTGATTATCTCTATATCTCTTTTTTCTTTGTAATTTTTTTATTTAATAATCTTTATTGCTCAGATTATTACAATTGTTCCTCTTTTTCTGCCCATAGCTTCACTCCACCTGGCCCTTACCTCCCCCACACTGTCCTCATCCATAGGTGTATGATTTTTGTCCAGTCTCTCCCCTCACCCCTTCACCCTTTCCCCTCTAAGAGTTATCAGTCCACTCCCTTTCCATGCCCCTGATTCTATTATATTCACCAGATTATTCTGTTCATCAGATTTCTAATTCACTAGATTTTTAGATTCACTTGTTGATAGATATGTATTTGTTGTTCATAATTTTTATCTTTACCTTTTTCTTCTTCCTCCTCTTCTTAGAGTACCTTTTAGCATTTCATATAATACTGGTTTGGTGTGGATAAACTCCTTTAGCTTTTTCTTATCTGTGAAGCTCTTTATCCGACTTTCATTTCTCAATGATAGCTTTGCTGCATAAAGTAATCTTGGTTGCAGGTACTTGCTATTCATCACTTTGAATATTTCTTGCCACTCCCATCTGGTCTGCATAGTTTCTGTTGAGAAATCAGATAACAATAATGTGGGTGCTTTCTTGCAGGTAACTATCATTTTTTCTCTTGCTGCTATTAATATTCTCTCTTTGCCTTTTGCTCTTGGCATTTTAATTATGATGTGTCTTGGTGTGGTCCTCTTTGGATTCCTTTTGTTTGGGGTTCTGTGCAGTTCCTGGACTTGTAAGTCTATTTCTTTCACCAGGTGGGGGATGTTTTCAGTCATTATTTCTTCAAATAGATTTTCAGTATCTTCTCTTTCTTTTTCTTGCACCTCCATAATTCCATATAAAAAACATGGTTCTCCTGTTGTTGGTACACTTGAAGTTGTCTCAGAGACTCCTTACACTATCTTTACATTTTTGGATTTCTTTTTTCTTTTCCAATTGAGTGTTTTCTGCTTCTTTGTATTTAAAATCTTTGACTTGATTCTTGCATTTCTCTAGTCTTCTTCAGGTCTCTGTATAATATTTTTTATTTCAGTCAGTGTATGTTTAATTTCTGTAGATCTTTTTTCATCTCTACTTGGTTCTTTTTCATCTCCTCTTGGGTCTCACTAAATTTGTCCTTCATTTCTAGGAAATTCTTGAAAAACCTTATAACCGTGGTTTTGAATTCTATATCCAGTCATTTTTTTTCCCTCCATTTCTTTTATTTGTGATATATTCCTTTGTCTTTGCATTTTCACTGCTTCCCTGAGTTGGTACAGTAGCTTTGTGTCCTAGTTGTCCTATAAGACCCAGTAACTCTACGTCCTGAGTTGGACTCTCTTGGTGCACCCCTTTGTGGGTTGTGCGTACAGCCTTGTTGTAGTTATATTTTGATTGTTGGTGGTATCACTGTAGGGAATTGACCTCCAAACCAATTCATTGTGATGATCAGCTGAAGGAGAACTTCAATGCCAGTGTCAGCCTTATGATACAAAACTTGCAAGATTCCAAAAGCCTCTGTTTAGTTTGAATGGAGTGGAGTCTCAGGGTTGTGCAGACACCCTTGGCTTCCTGTCAGTCCTGCCCTATGTGGCCCCTGGGTCTCAGTGTCCCTCAATAATCACTGCAGTCCTCTTTGCATGCACTTGCACTTCTGTGCCTCCAGGCCTCTGCCTTTCTGGCTCCCCTGCATTTCCATCATGCTCCGTATGAGTCTGGGTCACCCCGGTCTTAACCGTAACTGGGGTTCAGTGCAGTTAGAACTGTATTTCAGCACAGTTGAGAGGTTCTGTATTCCTCCCACTAGAGAAAGCCAGCCATCGGCACCATCAGCAGTCAGCCCTCTGTGTGCGCACTCATGCTCACGTGCCTCCAGACCACTGCCTTGCACGGCTCCCCTAAATTTCGGTGCACTCGTCCCATTTTATGACAATCCAGACTCCCCCATATGATTCTCACCAGAAACTGTGATCATTGCAGTTGAGAGTTTCCATTTCCCTCCCACTAGAGGAAGCCAGCCAGACACTCCCCCACCAGTCCTCTCTATGTGTGTGTCTCTGTACCTCAGCTTTTTGTAGCTCCTCTGAATATGCAGGCACTTGGCATGGCTGAATCTCTGTGAGCCCCTCTCTTTCCTTTTAGTTGTAGAAGTTTCACTCATCCAGCTTTCCTGTGGTTCTGGACAATGTTTGTTCTTTTAGCTGTAGTTTTGAAATTGTTGTGCAAGGTAGCAGTTTAGGTGTTCACCTATGCCACCATCTTGGTTTCTCCTATCTCTATATCTGTTAAATAAACTAAATTTTAAGACCTTCCATTTACTAGTGAATTTTATTAAACATTCAAGGGAAAAAAGTAAACAAGATATCAAAAACCTTGAAGAGGAGAAAATGATAAATTTTATAAGATCTGCATTAACTTCACAAGAAAAGCCAAAGAAATTTACAGAAAAAGAAAATTAAATACCAATATGCTTTATGAACATAAAATAAAAATACTCACTAAGATACTAAGAAATTTAATATGACAGCAAATAAAAATGATAATAAATCATGATTAAGTTGGGTTCATCCTAGGAATTCAGGGTTAGTTTAACATTCTAATATGAACCTATGTGAATGAACATATCTATAATAATAAATGCATAATATGCTAATTAGACCAGATGGCTAAACAGCAGAAAGACTATCTGGACAACCATCCAGGACCACGCTATGACACACACTGGTACCATGCCTGCAAGATAACAAGTGACAAAGATAGAAATTTTATAATGATAAAGGGGAGACTACATCAAGAAAACATAAAATTTCTTAATCATATGCACCCAACCAGGGAGTTTCCTAATATATAGAGCAACTATTCACAGAACTAAATGGAGAAACAGATAAAAAACAATCATGGTTAGAGACCTTAATGCCCCATTGATAGCTCTAGACAGATCAACCAAACAGAAAATTGATAAAGAAATATCATCCTTAAATGGAACACTAAACCTTTCATCCCAGAACATCAGATTATACATTCTTCTTCAGAGCATATGGAACATTCTCAAGGATAGACCATATGTTAAGTCACAAAACTAGCATCAAAAAATTCAAGAAGATTAAAATTATACTAAGCACATTATCCAACCATGATGCCTTGAAATTAAAAATCAATTGCACAAAGGAAGTAAAGAAACTCACAAATAAGTGGAGACTAAGAAATATACTACTAAAAAATGACTGGGTCAAAAAATAAATAAAAGATGAGATTAGAAGATATACATAGACAAATGAGAATGACAATACAACATATCAAACTTTTGGAATACAGTAAAAGCAGTAATAAGAGTAAAGATTACATCATTGCAGGTCTACCTCAAGAAACAAGAGAAATACAAAGTAAACAACCTAATATCACATCTTAAAAAATTAGAAAGAGAAGAATAAAAGCAACTAAAAGTCAGCAGAAGAAAGGAAATAATTAAAAACTAGAGCAGCGCTCAGATGGTTTGGCTCAATGGATAGAGCATCAGCCTGCAGACTGAAGGAACCCAGGTTTGATTCCAGTCAAGGGCACATGCCTGGATTATGGGCTCGATCTCCACTTGGGAGCATCCAGGTGATAGCCAATCAATGATTTTCTCTAATCATTGATGTTTTTATCTTTCTCTCCCTCTCCCTTACTCTCTGAAATCAATACACACACACACACACACATACACACACACACACACACACACTAATAAAAGAGAAACTTACAAATTGACCATCATTCTGCTACATCCACCAGCCAATCAGAAGTGAGTATGCAAATTAACCCCACAAAGATGGCAGTAGCCATGGAGCTGGAGCATGCAGGAGATTCAGGTTGTCCCTGATGATGGAGGAAGCCAAGCTTCCAGCCTGCCCTGGCCAGCCCTGGCCTCTGCTCAAGGCTACAATGTTTAAATTATATAAGACAAATAAGTCCCAGATACCTGCTTCCAGCTGGTCCTGGTCTCCACTCAATGAGGCACTGAAAAAAAAGAAAAGAAAATAAAAGAAAAAACAGGAGGGTTTGGAGCTTGAGGTGCTGGAGGTGTGCCCAGCCTGCACACAGTGATCAGCCCCTCACCCAGGCTGGCCACACCACCATGGCCTGATCTCTGTAAATGGGCAGTCAAACATCCCTTGAGGAGTCCCAGATTGGACAGGGTGTAGACTGGGCTAAGGAATGCCCCTCTCCACCCCCTTGCACAAATTTCATGCACCAGGCCTCTAATATATATATTAACTAGAGCAAAATTGAATAAAATAGAGGACAAAAAGTCTATAAAAATCAATAAAACAAAGAGCTGTTTTTTTAAAAAAAGATTAATAAAATTGACAAACCCCTAGCTAGACCCACTGAGAAAAAAAGTGAAAAGACCCATATAAACAAAATCAAAAATAAGAGAGGAGAAGTCACCACAGACACCATAGATATACAAAGGGTCATACTAGAATATTATGAAAGATAATATGCCACCAAATTAAATAACCTAGAGGAAATGAATAAGTTCCTATAATTATATAACCTTCTTAGACTAAATCATGAAGAATTGGAAAATCTAAATAGACCTGTCAGTAGTGAGGTAATTGAAACAACCATCAAAAACCTTCCAAAAAATTAACCAGGATCAGATGGCTTCATCAGTAAATTCTACCAAGCGTTCAAAGAAGATTTTAAAACTATCCTTCTCAAACTTTTCCAAATAATTGAAAAAGAGGCAATACTTCCTAACATATTCTATGAAGCTAATATAAGCCTGATACTAAGATTTGAAACTTATAACACCAAAAAAGAAAACTACAGACAAATATCGCTGATGAATACAAGTGCAAAAATCCTAAACAAAATACTAGGAAATCGAATACAACAGTACATCCAAAAAATAATACATCACGAGGAAGTGGGGTTCATTTCAGTGACAAAAAGCTGGTTAATATATGCAAATCCATCAATATAATACATCACCTTAACAAAATAAAGAAAAAAATCATATGATATTATAAATTAATGCAGAAAAAAAAGCATTTGATAAGATATAACGTCAATTTATAAAGTCCTATATAATAAAAGGGTAAAATGCAAATAGACCAAGGGGTAAAATGACTAATTGCTATGATGCACACTGACCACCAGGGCAGTGCTAAAGATGTCCGATGGCTGGCTTAGGCCTGCTCTGCATGGGGAGCAAGACTAAGTTGTCAGTTGGACATCCCCTGAGGCCTCCTGGATTGTGAAAGGGTGCAGATTTGGCTAAGTGCCCCCACCCCTACTAGTGCATGAATGCCATGCACCAGGCCTCTAATATTTAATAAAATAGGAATAGAAGGAAAGTACCTCAAAATAATAATAAAGACCATGTATGATAAACTACCAGTTAATATGATATTCTATGGTGTAAAACAAAGATTTTTCCCTAAGATCAGTAGTAAAACAAGAATGTCCACTCTCACCACTCTTATTCAACATAGTGCTGAAAGTCCTAGCCAGAGCAATAAGGCAAATGAAAGAAATGAAAGGCATCAAATAGAAAAGAAAAAAGTCAAACTGCCATGTTTTGCAGAGACATGATTCTGTATAGAGATAACCTAAAGATTTGTATGGAACCACAAAAGATTGCAAATAGCCAAAGCAATCCAGAGAAATAAAAACTAAGCTAGAGCCCTCACCAGTTTGGCTCAGTTGGTAGACTGTCAGCCTGGGGACTGCAGGGTCCTGGGTTCAATTTCAGTCAAGGGTACAAGACCAGATTGCAAGTTTGATCCCCAATAGGGGGCATGCAAGAGGCAGCCAACCAATGATTCTCTCTAATTATTAATGTTTCTCTCTCCCCCTTCCTCTCTGAAATCAATAAAAATATATTTTAAAAAAAACTAAAATGGAGGTGTTATGCTGCCTGACTTCAAATTATACTATAGAGCTATCAAATATTGACAGAGAAATAGATGCAGATCAATGGAACAGAATAGAGTTCCTAGCTATAAAACTACACGTTTATGATAGATAAGTTTGGACATAGAAGCCATAATATACAATGGAGTAAAGGCAGTCTCTTCAATTAATAGTGCTGGCAAAATTAGAAAGCTACATGCAAACAAATGAAAATGAATTACGGTTTGTCCCCATGTCCAAAAAACTAATTCAAAATGGATCAAATACCTAAATATAAGACCTGAATCAATGTTGCATAGAAAAAGAATATAGGTACTCAACTTACATACCTTGGTAGTAAAGAACATTTTATGAATGTGATCCCAAAGGCAAGGGAAGTAAAGGCAAAAATAAATGAATGGGATTATATAAAATTAAAAAAACCTTCTGTACAACAAAAGAAACTGACAACAAACCAAAGTGACAGCCAACAACATGGAAGATGATATTCGCAAATAGTAGACCTGAGAAAGGTTTAATTTCTAAAATATATACAAAAATCATAAAACAACACGAAACAAACATAAAACTCAATCAAAAAGGGGGAAGAGGACCTGAAAATGCCTCTCTCCCAAGAAGACATACAAACAGCCAATAGATAAAGGTAAAGATGTCCAACCTCACTAGAAATTAGGGAAATTCAAATCAAAACTGCAATAAGATGCCACTTTACACCTGTGAAAGTATCCATTGTCAATAAGATAAACAATAATAAGTGTTGAAGAGGTTGGAAAAAGAGAACCCTCATCCATTGCCTATGGGAATGTAGACTGGTACAACCACTTTGGAAAGCAGTCTGGTGATTCCTCAAAAAATTAAGAATACAGCTACCATTTGACCTAGATATTCCTCTCCTGGATGTATACAAAAAAAAAAAAAAAAAAAAAAAACTCAAAACAATGTATTCTCAAAGATATATGCACTGGTAAATTAACTGCTACATTATTCATAAAGGCCAAGACATAGAAACAACCAAAGTGTCCTGTGGTAGAGGACTGGATAAAGAATTGGTATATCTACACAATGGAATACTAATCAGCCATAAGAAAGAGTGATATAGCACCACTTACAACAACATGGATGGACCTTGAGAACATTACGCTAAGTGAAATAAGTCAGTCGGAAAAAGCTAAGGACCATATGATTTCACTCATATGTGGAATATGAAACTGAAACATGTGAACACAGATAGCAGTGTGATCCAAGAGGGAAAAAGTTGGCCCCACTATATGATGACAGGAGAAGATTTGACTATGGGTGGTGGCCACACAGTGCAATATATAGATCTTGTAATATAGAGACCTACAACTGAAACCAATATGTTCATGTTAACAAATGTCACCAAAAAAAATGTAACTAAAAAACAAAAATCAGCTTTCTAACAGGTTAGTCTCATTTTATGGGTTTAAAACTTGATTTTTAAAATAACATATATTCGCAAAAGTATGCTCTTTTCTCTATCTTTATGTTAGAGCAAACATGTTTACCAAAACCAAAAGAAAGTTAAAGAGATTGATTTGTCAAAAATAGGACAGCAATATAACATGGTCAGCTAGCTAAATATCCAGATTTATCTATGAAATAAAATATTGATAACAGACTTTTAAGAAAAGTAACATTTTAAGTTTTATTAAGTGTGACTTATCACAAATCTGCCAAAGTAAACACATGCTATGAAACACTGCATTTATATATGCACCTAAAATTTATGTACACGTCTTATTCACACACAAAAAAAGCACATATGTATATATCAGGCTATTCCGCAAAAACACTTTTTCTAAGGTTTCTCTACTATCTCCCCCATCATCTTAGAGTAATGAATTGTACAGTAACCAGAATAAAATAACATAAATCAGAAAAATTATGA
This sequence comes from Lasiurus borealis, assembly GCA_004026805.1. Classification (NCBI taxonomy): domain Eukaryota; kingdom Metazoa; phylum Chordata; class Mammalia; order Chiroptera; family Vespertilionidae; genus Lasiurus; species Lasiurus borealis. Next base: position 72,209 of record PVJN01004306.1, on the reverse strand, counting down.
TACTCTTGATGAAAGTCCTTCCATGATTAACTCTCACACTTAGAATAAAAGAAAAATCCCTTTGCCAGTGTATTAACTTACTATGACTTCTATAGTACACTCAGTAGCTGAAACAATGTACATCGATATTCTCTAAGTTCTAGAGGTTAGATATATGAGATTTAGATGTCAGTAGAATTGGTTTCTTTATAAGCCCCTTCCCTTGGCTTGTGGGTGGCTATCTTCATGTTCACATGGTAATTTCTTTCTATATGTGTCTGTGTCTTAATTTTCTCTCCTTTTTAAGGATGCCAGTTATCTTGGATTATAGTCTGCCCCAATGAGCTCATTTCAACTTAATTACCTCTTTATGTACTCTATCTTCAAATGCAGTCACATTCCGAGGTACTGGGGGTTAAGACTGGAGTTTCATCTGTGGTGATCAGAGGTACTTTCAAGTAATAACACAGGTTTTTTGTTTGTTTGTTTGTTTGTTTTTCACATTTAGAAATAATATAAATTCAAAATTGTTTATAGGCTGTTGTCTGCTTTAGGGATTTTCCATCTGGTCTCTATTTTATTTTCTTTATACATCTTAATTCGCTCTAGTCCAGGCACAGAAATCCTAAGCATTTTTCACTTTTGAAAATACTCAAGCCTATTCCAACCTCAATATCATTTCCTCTGCTAGAAAAGCTATTCTCAGTGATTTTGCAAAAGTTGTTTCTTCCTTATAAGTTCAATTTAAATGTTAGTGCCTGATATAGATCTTTCATAATAACAACAAAATAGAAATTAGAAGTCAATGTCTACAAAAACACTATTTTAATTTTCTCCATAACCCTTCTTGCTAGAGAGTGCTCTTTCATCACAATTATGACTGAATTCTCAGTGAGTACAAAAACCCAAGAGAGGGTAGAGAATAAATATGTATTTGTTTTATGATTTTAACAAATACATTAATAGATAGATATGATTAAAATGAATCACTCTATTTATTACCTCTGTTGGAAGTTACTTATTTCTTATTCTTAATTTAAACTAATCATCATTTAACATATAATAGACAGAATACAGTTTTGATAACAGAATTTCTATAGCTTTAAAATTTTTAAATGATTCATTAATTAGAATTACAATAATTTCTTCATATACTAAGTTGAACAGATGTTATTTCCTTCATTTCAAAGTAGACAAGGCTGATATTCATAGATTTTTAAATTAGGTGCCTATGATCAAGTTAGAAATATCAGGACTTGAACTTCTGTGCCAGGCTTCAAAATTGAGTGCTATTGCACTATCAAATGTCCTCCATTTTACCTGTGCTCTGTCAGAGCATCTGCTGACTCAGACACTGTTTGCTGTTTTGCTCTGGCCCTGCTCTGCTCCCTTGGCTCTCTGTTCCTCCCAGCCAAAGGAAGTGCCTGTTACCACCAGCTTCTTCCCTCTCTTGCCTGGCTTCAAGTTCCAGGCTGCAGGGATGCATCTGCAGACCCTTTGCACTTTCCTCCTATCTTGTCTCTCCATTCATTCTGGTTGCCCAACTTTAGATATTGCAATGTGAGGATCTCTCAAGCATGCATCTACGTTGAACAGGGATATCTATTGAATTGTAGTAAGTTAACTTGGAAATTTCCCTAGGAAAGGCCAACGGGCTCTCACACCGCTATTCCATCGGCATCTGGTAGAGAGATTAACATATTGAAAAATGCACAGTTCTGGGAACAAAGTGACACATCACTTAATTGCTTTATATTATGAAGTAAGTAACTTAGAACTCCATTTCTATGAATCTATGTATTAATAGAATCTATTAGAAATGTTGACTTGATGACAAAGACAGTAATTTAAAGATAACCAAACAAAAGCCATGGCAACTATTATAGCTATTAAAGTACTAGATATAAATTGATTGCTTAGTTAATCAAAATTCCAGATATAAGTAACAACTCTCCTTTAAACAAGATATTCCATTTTAAAACACATAATTCACATCTGATTTAATTTACAGAATTATATCAAATTGGAATGTATAGTCAGTGAACATCATTCCTCATAGAGATAAAACATATGTTAGCATGATCAGTTATCTGACAAATCTTCATTATTCAGCTCAAAAAGTTGAAACTGTAATCATTAAACATATATCAAAGACTCAGAGGCATAGCAGGTCTAGTGTGAGGGAGAATTAAGATGGGAGAGTGGAATATAAAAGATTGTAATAGGCACAAAGAGAACTAGATATCTAATTATAATCATGCTTTATTATCAGGCATTCAAGATTCTTTTCATATCATTTAATTAGAGTAAATGTGTAATAGTCAGAACCACTTTACGAAGGGCTATTTAAAACAATATTTTACAGGAAAGTTGATGATTTATTCAATTTGCATTTGCTGCTTCCACCCAAAACTGATTATAGCACAGTTTTTCCCATTATACTTGCTAATGTATTTAAAGGAAATGTCCAGTGGGTTCTCTGAAAGCCAACACTGATATGAAGTTTGAGGTGCCAATATTCATTAGGGCTCAATATCTGTGTAAAGAAGAGAGAGGAAGCAGTATGAAGAAGAAGAACAAGTCTAATTGTAATGCAGGTTGATCAAAACCTCAGCCAGCTTGGGAAAGAAGGTATTGAAAGAGTGCCAGCCATCAGTTTTATCTCATGGTCCAAAGGCCAAGTCTTTATAGCATTCCTTACTCACTGGAAGCAGGCTTCCCTGAAAGAGTGTGAATCCATCCAGTGTTATTCTCTGCAGCTGGGCAGACTCTGAAGAAGTTGATAGTTGGGGGAAATATGCTGAACTCTTTCCTCAGAGCTAGGCCAATAGCCCTTTCTTAAAGTTGGATCTTAGATGAGACATCTACTTCCTTGCACCACTTGTGATAGTTGGATGCACTTCTCTCTCTCTCTCTCTCTCTCTCTCTCTCTCTCTCTCTCTCTCTCTCTCTATATATATATATATATATATATATATATATATATATATATATATATATCATGGTATATGATCTTTGTAATGTGTTGCCTTGGTGTTCTTGTAGAAGAAAGCCACAACTTAATTAATTAGAGCTATAGCGATTCTTTCACCAGCACATTTATTATAAACTTATTAAATAGTGTGGTCTGGTCTTTCTGTAGAACACAATTTTCCCATGGGTCTTCCAACCATAGATAGTACCTTTATTCCAGAACATTAACATTCCAGAACCTTATAATTTTTCTGTCATTGTTTCTCATTAAATTTCTAACATTCCCTCTTCACTTAACAGGGAACATTGGTTTCTTCATGTTTAAGGTACCCATTCTATTGGTAACTTTGTTGTATATACTTGATTTGTGGCAAGTGATACAAACAACATATACTTTTTTCAACAACCATTGTTGCTTCATTATTTAAATCTCATCTTAAAAATAAGTAACCATACTAATGACATTATACATATATATGTATGTATATATAAAATATGGAACTAATAATAAAAGAAGCTTAAAAGGCAAAACTCAAAAATATGAGTACATCTTAATTAAAATATTTAGAATGCATGTTATACTGTATATATAATTGCATATGTATTAAGTGTGTCTCTGTGTGTGTTATATATGTGTACATGCATAGATGGGAAGATAAAGAAGAAAATAGATGGGAAAATAGAGAAGAAAAGCCTCTCCAAAAAATAATTCATTTGATGCAAATATTTACACTAATTTAGGGAGTAAAATAATAAAATATATGTCCAGCAGCAGGCATTTGATTTATATTGTTATTTTTCTTTTCTTAAAATAAACTGTTCTATTAAGCAAACAGAGTTCTGTTTATAAAAGAAAGTCAGAATATTTATTTGCCTGTGAAAGTGTGGATCAAGAGAGCAATGAATAGAAACTATTGCTATCTATTTAGTCACCAGCATTTTAAGTCAAATTCCTATGTGCTAAAATGATAAAGTGTTTGGCACATAAGAAATCCATTATATAAATATAGTTTTGATACAAGTTTGAGCAGGGAAATTATTATGCTGTTGTAAGAAATATTACTATCCAGTAAAACTAGGATGAAATATAAAACTACAAAGCAATAAAATACAAATATATAAGGATATTCTTACCATATTTTCCAATAAATGATGCAAAAAACAAATCTCCATGCTGAAAAGTAAATCACAATTTGAGGTCTTGAGTCATAGGATCTAGGAAGTTTCCAAATTCTTAGTTAATATGAAAAAAATATCTGCTTTCATAATTTCAACCCCTATAACATGAGACAAGTTTTAATTCAAAGTATGAATGTGCATTTTTGTGATTGTATTGCTGCATAGTAAGCTACCCAAAATTAGACCTTGATTAGTATTAAAAATTCAGTTGATCAAGAATTTAAACATAATATGGCAAAAATGATTTATATCTTCTGCATAATGTGTGTGGCCTCAGATGGGAAGACTGAATGACTGAGACTGATTCAAACAACCAAGGATATCTTACAAGGCTATGAGCTGGAAAAGCTGAGAATGAGGGCTTCAATTTCCAGATAAATTATTCTCCAGGCTAATGAGACTCAGAACATGGAGTATGTGGACTCTTCAGTAGTTTGAGATTTTCAGCATGATGACTAAGTTCCAGGAAGAAATTTTCTAAGAGAGTGATCTTTCTAGAAGAACCATGGAAAAGATACATGGTCTAATCTGACCTTGTTTGGGGTAGAATTTATAATAAATTCTGCCATACTCTATTACTTATGACATTCACAGTCTTGTCCAGATTCAAAGGGAGAGGATACAGACTGATTTCATGAGATGAATTTCAAAAATGTTGTGCCATTTTTTAAAAACTGACATAAGCAGAGTTAAAATAATAGGAGCTTATTTTTGTGGTTTCAAGAATTAACCTAGATGAATTCAAACATGGTGGTCAACAGGGAGAGAGTGTGAGTGAATAAAGGAGTCAGAGGGGCATGTGGCTTTGTGTGGTGTGTGTCGGTAGAGACTGAGGGATAGTTAGCCATCAAAAGAGTCCCAGGGATAACAGATCAGGCTCTCTTAGACAGGGAGCCCCTTCTACTGCCATGAGCACTCAAAGGCCAGTGTGGCTTTAGTGTGGAACCCACACCATGTTGTAGATGGTAGCAACAGTTGCCAGACTAACCTCGGACATTACCACCAGACTTGTGCAGGGAGCTACTTGCGAGCCATAACCCATGTGGAACAACCAGCGTGCCCTGGCTGTGAGCAGTGCAGTACTGCTCCATAGGTCCCAGATATCTGTAGTGAGTGCATGCCATAGACAACTCATAAGCTGCACCTCCTTGATGGAGCCCAAAATCAGGATCCAAAGATCCCACACTACAAGTCCCAACGCTGTGAGTGCAACTGAGGAGTATCACACACTGGCCCTATCCCCCAGTCCCAGTACATTGCCTTCTGGATGGCTTTGCTTAGCCCCAGCACAAACTGAGCTGTCACCAAGCAATTACCCTATCCTCAGCCTAGCTCAGAGCTACTAGTATGACCTTCTGTGCCCAGTCACAGGTCACAAGAACATGCTGCATGTGAACTGTCAGAAGGCCTTTGGGCAGTGGTTCTCAACCTTTCTAATGCCACGACACTCTAATACAGTTCCTCATGTTGTGGTGACCTCAACCATAAAATTATTTTTGTTGCTACTTCATTATTGTAATTTTGCTACTGTTATGTATCATAATGTAAATATATGTGTTTTCTGATGGTCTTAGGTGACCCTGCTAGTGCTTCTCAATCTGTGAGTCATGACCCACGTGTTGAAAACTGATGCTGTAGAGCCTAAGACCATCAGAAAACACAGATATTTACATTACAATTCATAACCGCAGTAAAATTACAGTTTTGAAGTAGCAATGAAAATAATTTTTTGGCCGAAACCAGTTTGGCTCTTGGATAGAGCATCAATCTGCCGACTGAAAGGTTCCAGGTTCGATTCTGGTCAAGGGCATGTACCTTGGTTGTGAGCACATCCCCACTAGGGGACGTGCAAGAGGCAGCTGATGGATGTCTCTCTCTCATCAATGTTTCTAACTCTCTATCTCTCTCCCTTCCTCTCTGTAAAAAATCAATAAAATTATTTAAAGAAAAAAGATACCGTTTAATAATAATAATAATAATAATAATAATAATAATAATAATTTTATGGTTGGGGGTCACCACGCATAAGGACTGTATTAAAGGGTCATGGCATTAAAAAGGTTGAGAACCACTACCCTAGGGAGTCATTCTTCTTGGAGTGCAGAGGCCACATAGAAAATTGCATGCCAGAGGGCTCTGGAACCTCACAGGGAGTCACACACCCAAGGAACAGTGCATAGACTCCCGTGGACACTGAGAATCTAAAGTGGACAATTGAGGGACAAGAACCATGAGAGAATGGGGAACAACTCAGAGTAGAGACAATATAGGTGTGAAAATCAAAGCAGAACCAGGATCTGGGCTAGCAAATCCCAGATCATTGAACCACTAGTTGCTTCAATCCCTCAAACCCCAAGCAGTGACCCGAGGACCAGAAAGTGACAGCAAAAATGGGGAGACAATGAAACAACCTCTAAAGGAAAGAAAAGGAGGAATTGAACCCTATCCTCCCCCCGAATAAAACGAACTAAATGAAATGGAGGTAAGCAATATGTCAGAGAAAGAATTCAGAATATTGGGTCATAAAGACCCTAAACCAGCTGAATAAGAGAATCAACCACATAAGTAAGAATCAAGAGGAAATGAAGACTGTTTTAATAATGAAAAACACAATAGAAAGTTTCATCAGTAGACTGGAAGAAACAGAGGACTAAATCAATGATTTAGAAGACAGAGTAGTAAAAACACCCAATCTGAACAGCAATTGGAGATAAAAATTAGAAAGCAGGAAGAGAGCTTAAGCAACCTTTGGGGCAACATGAAACGAAGTAAAATTCATATAAAAAGAAGGCCAGAAAGACAAGAAGAGGAGAAAGGGAAAACCTATTCAAAAAAATAATGCAAGAAAACTTCCCTGATTTGGAAAAGACAAAGTCACCCAAGCATAGAGAGTCCCAAAAAGATGAACCTAAAAAGACCCATGCCAAGGCATGTTATTATTACAATGGCAAATGTTAACTACAAAGAGAGAATCTTAAGGGCTACAGAAGAGAGTCAGAGAGTTACCTATAAGGAATCTCTGATTATATTATCAAATGATTTCTCAACAGAAACAAGTTAAGCTGGAAGGGAATGTAATAAAGTATACAAGGTGATGCAAAGCAAGGGACTGAATCCAAGAATACTCAATCCAGCAAGGCTATCATTCAAAATTAAAGTAGAAATCAGGAACTTGGCAGACAAAAAAAAAAAAAAAAGGAGGGGGAGAGGAGGATAAGAGAGTTTATTACTAGCAACCCAGCAATGTAAGAGATGCTAAAGGAAATGTTGTAAAAAGAAGAAATAGAAAGGGAAGTAGGAACACAAGCATAAAGAATAAAAATGGCCACTAATGAGTACCTATCAATAATAACCTTAAATGTAAATGGATTAAATCCAATTAAAAAACATAGAGTGACTGAATGGATAAAAAAAAGTGACACATATATGCTGTCTACAAGAGACCCCCCTCAGAACAAGGGATTTACATAGTCTGAAAGCAAAGGGATGGGAAATATTTTTCAAGCAAATAGAAATAAATCAAAAGCTGGGGTAACAATACTTATATTTGACAATACTTATAATAGACCTCAAAGTGAAAGGCATAAGAAGAGATAAGGAACGCTACTTCACAATATTAAAGTGATTGAAAAGAGAGAATATAAATCTGTTAAACATATATGCACTAAATACAGGAGCACCCAAATACATTTTTAAAAAAATCTGGAAGTATCAAGGGAGAGATCAACAGGGATATAATCATAGTAGGAGAATTTAATACCCCATTGACATCACTAGATACATCTTCTTGACAAAAAATTAACAAAGAAACAACAATCCTAGACAAACTACATCAGATGGACTTAACTAACATCTTCAGAAGTTTACACACCAAAGCTACAGAATATACATTCTTCTCAACTGCACATGGGACATTTCAAAAGATAGACCAAATATTGACACAATGGCAAAGCCTCTTCAAATTCAAGAAGATTGAAATTATATTAAGCATCTTTTCAGATCACAATGGCATAAAATAAGAAATCACAAAAATAAAAAATGAAGCACTCAGAGGCTTAAATTGCATGCTATTGAATGTGGAAGCCTCTTTTCACATCCCGTGTGGTTCAGGGTTCCAAGTTCAGGGTTCGGGTTCTGAAGGAAGCCGCACGCAAACGAAAAAGAGAGACTAGAAAATATTAATTTGGCGATATTGGGAGGCCATGCGGGAGCCTTCCTCTAGTGGAAAGGACTACACTACCCCTTGCTCTGGCTTTTTTCTCCCTTTTATTAAGACTTTGGGACACACCCCTAGCCTTTAGGCAGGAAATAACAAAACAGAAATTAACATGAAACAAACAGGTAGAGGCTGCTTCAGCTAACAATGTTTTCATCTAAACAATGAGTAATTAGCTCTGACCTTTCAGAGCAGTTAAGGTTGACCAGCCTTATGGTTTCCTGTTTACATCCATTTAGTAAGAACAATGTTTGGTTTCCAACATCTCACCCATTTTCTTTCCTCTAAAAAATCTTGCATCTGCAGACTAGAAATAAATATTAAGAACAAAAAATAAGACAAGCAACAATGGCTATGCTAAGAGGTAAATGAATAAGTCTATAGTGTCTTTCTTTCTGGACCAACAGTCCTTTGAGTCCCAGTTTCAATGTCCAACAGTTTTTTGAGTGTACATGTTAGCAATGATATTTCAGTTCTGGATGGTGGACAAATGGTGGCAATGCAGGTCCAACCCTCTCTAGTTTGGTCCTGGGCAACCTGCATCGATGCACAGTTGCTGACTGTTAGGATGGCAAGGTGTCATCAGCATCTTCCATCTCTGGACTGTTTCTCCTCACCTCTTCATAGCTGGAGCATTCTCTGTTGTAGGTATTCACATGGTCTTGGAGCTGTTTTTCTAAATATATGCAAACATTCTCTACCAAAAGTTAGTAAAGGAATTTTTTCTATAAATTTGACTTTGGATCCTTTTTATTTTTGCCCAAATGATTTTCCTTTGGCTTATTTTAATACTGTGTATGTTTTTCATGGGTGTCTTGCTGTTAAGTAAAAAAAAAAAAATTTTTTTTTTCTAGATGTAATTTGCTTACAGGATACTTTTCCTTACATAATATTACTGTACTATCCCCCCCCCCTTTTTTAATTTAATTATGAGGAAGCTTTTGGAAAATTTTTATAATGCAAATCTGACTGCTTTATGTTTATTTCATGTTAAGTAATTTTACCGTGCAATGAAATACCAACAGAAATTTTAGTTAATACTTAAGGAACAACTTTATTCCAGTACAATTTTCTTGAATATTCACTTATTTCAATTAACCAATTTAATTTAATTTGAAAACTTGACTACTATTTTATTGCCAAATTTAATATTCTAACAACAATAGTTTTATCCTGTAAATATTAGTGGAAAGGATTATTTGCATTCTTGAGTAGGCCCTGAGCATTCCTGGTGTTAGGCTGGATTTAGAATAATATGGCAGCTGTCAGCCAAATCTGTCTGTTGCTGGGTCCCAATCTGAGCTGCACCAAATCTTTGTCTGTCATCTGTGTCCTGAACTGAGCTGTGCCAAATCTCTGTCTTGTCACCTGGATCCTGTATAAATCTATGGGACACAGTGAAAGCAGGGTTGAAAAAGAAGGTCACAGAACTACAGACCTACCTCAAAAAAATAAACAAGAAAAAATGGTAATAATTTATCTACCGCTATAACGTAGAGAATTAGAATGAGAGCAACAAGGAAAGCCCAGAGAGAACGTAAGGAAGAAAATAATAAGGATTAGAGCATAAATAAATGACACAGAGACAAAAATAAATAAATAAATAAAAACATAAAAGATCAATAAAACAAAGAGCTGGTTCTTTGAAAAGATAAACAAGATTGATCAACCTCTAGACAGGCTCACCAAGTAGAAAAAAGAGATGACCCAAATACCAAAATCAGAAATGAAAAAGGTGAAGTAACAACCAACCTCAGATGATTATATAAAGCAGTGGTTGGCAAACTCCAACTCACAAACCAGATGTGGCTTTTCCACAAAATAGCCCGGGCGAGGGTATTTTGAATAATTGGTGTTAGAAGAAGTTGAAGTTTAAAAAATTGGGATCTCAAAAGAAATTTCACTAATTGTACTATTGGTATTTGGCTCTATTGACGAATGAGTTTGTCAACTACTATTATAAAGAAATGCTATGAACTACTCTATCTCAACAAACTGGACAACCTAGAAAAAAATGGACATATTCTTAGAAAAATACAATCTTCCAAAAAATTCAATCAGTAAGAATTAAAAAATAAAAAGAATAGGCCAATCACTTTGGAGGAAATTGAATCAGTAATCAAAAACTTCCAACAAACAAAAGCCCTTGGGTGGATGACTTCACAAGGAAGTTATACCAAACATTCAAAGAACTAAAAGCTATTCCTGATAAACATAGATGCCAAAATCCTCAATAAAATTCTAGCAAATTGGGTCCAGCATTACATTAGAAAGAGCATACACCAAGTCCAAGTGGGATTTATTCTGGAGATGCAAGGCTGGTATAATATCTGCAAATCAATAAACATAGCACATCACATAAACAAACTGAGAAACAATAATCGTATTAATTGGTGCAGAAAAAGCAATCCCAGCACCCTTTCTTGATAAAACTCTCTTCAAAGTGAGAATAGAGGGATCATGCCTTATATGACAAACCTACAGCCAACATCATACTCAATGGGCAAAAACTAAAATCATTTCCCCTAAGGACAGGAACAAGTTAAAGATGCTCACTTTCATTACTCTTGTTTGACGTAGTATTGTAAGTGCTAGCCATAGCTATTCGAGAAGAAGAAATAAAAGGTATCAAAATTGGAAAAGAAGAAGTAAAATTGTCTTTATTCACAGATGACATGATATTGTACATAGAAAAACATAAAAACTCCATCTAAAAACTACTTAACTTAATCAATACATTTAGCAATGTAGTAGGATACAAAATTAACACCCAGAAGTCAATGGCATTCAGCAATGAGCTCACAGAAAGAGAAACTAAAAGAGCAATTTCATTTAGCATTGCAACAACAACAAATTAAGATACATAGGAATAAACATAACTAAGGAGATAAAAGACCTTACTCAGAAAATTAAAAGACATTGAAATAAGAGATAGAGGAAGATATAAACTAATAGAAGAATGTACTGTGTTCATGGATTGGTAGAATCAGTATCATCAACCAGTGAACTGCCACAATATTTTAAATTTAATTAAAAAAAGGTCCACAGCTTGCATCTATAGATGCTTATGGCATATAAATGTTTAAAATGGCTGAAACCGGTTTGGCTCAGTGGATAGAGCACTGGCCTGTGGATTGAAGGGTCCCAAGTTCGATTCCGCACAAGGGCATGTCTCTTGGTTGCAGTCATATCCCCATTGGGGGGGCATGCAGGAGGCAGCTGGTCGATGTCTCTCTCTCATCGATGTTTCTGTCTCTCTATCCCTTCTCCCTTCCTCTCTGTAAAAAAAATCAATAAAATATATATTTAAAATGTTCACACTCCCCAAAGCAATCTATAGATTTTAAGCAATCCCTATTAAAATACCAACAGCATATTTCACAGACCTGGAACAAACTCTCCAAAACTTTATATGGAATAAAAAAAGACCTCAAAGAGCCACAGCAATCCAAAAAAAAAAAAAAACAAAGTTGGAGGGATCACAAGTAGCAGATATCAAGTGATATTACAAAGCTAATGTTCTCAAAATAGCCTGGTACTGGCTCAAGAACAGATACATAGACTAATGGAAAAGAACGGAGAACAAAGAAATTGACCCAAACCAGTATGCTCAATTGATACTTGACAAAGGAGGCAAGAACATTCAATGTAGTCAAGACAGTCTCTTCAATAAATGTTGGGAAAATTGGACAGGTGTATGCAAAAACATGAGACTTGACCGTCAACTTACACCATACACAAAAATAAATTCAAAATGGATAAAGGACTTAAACCTAAGGTGGGAAACTATAAAAAATTTAGAAAAATCCATAGGCAGCAAAATATCAGATATAGATTGTAGCAATACGTTTATTGATACATTTCTGAGGAGAATGGAAGCAAAGGAGAACATAAACAAATGGGACTACATCAAAATAAAAAGCCTCTGCACAGCAAAAACAAAACAAAACAAAACAAAAAAACATTAACAAAATAACAAGAAAGCCCACTACATGGGAGAACACATTTCTAATGTGACATCTGATAAGGGTTTAATCTCCAAAATTTATAGGGAATTGATACAACTTAATGAAAGGTAAATAAGCATCCAATCAAAAAATGGGCAAAGGATCTAGGTAGACACTTTTTGAAAGTGGATATACAGAAGGATGAGAGATGTATGAAAACATGTTCAAAATCCCTAATAATCCAAGAGATGTAAATCAGAATGACAATGAGATATATCTCACACCTGTCAGAATGGCTATCATCAACAAATCAACAAGTGCTGGCAAGGATATGGAGAAAAGGGAACCCTCATAAATTGCTGGTGGGAATTAAGACAGGTGCAGACTTTGTGGAAAACATTATGGAGTTTCCTCAAAAATTTAAAAATGAGACTCCCATTTGACCTAGTAATTCCAATACTCATAATTTACCCCAAAGTCAAAACACCAATCAGAAAGAACATATGTATCTCTATGTTCAGAGCAGCACAATTTAAAATTGCTAAAATTTGGAAACAACCTAAGCACCCATCAGTCAATGAGTGGATTAAAAAACTGGTACACTTACACAAAGGAATATTATGCTGCTGTAAAGAAGTAAGACTCTTACCATTTGCAATAGCATGGATGGACATGGAAATCACTATGCTCAGCAACATAAGCCAGTCAGAGAAAGATAATCCTCACATGATTTCACTCATTTGTGGAAAATAATGGATAACAAAAACTGGTGAACAATAATAGATACATAGACACAGAATCATCAAACAGTTTAATCTCAGAGGGAAGGCAAGAGAAGAGGGGGAGAGGGATATGAGAGACAACAAAAACATTTGTATGCATACTAGAGGCCCAGTGCACAAAATCATGCACAGGTATGGTCTGGCCAGCCTGGCCCTAATTCAGTGGGTCAGAGTCTGGCCTATCTGGAGGAGGAGATTGTGGGAGGTTGGCTGGCTGTCCCACCTCCATAGGGGCCCTATTATTGCCAGGCTGGCTGAAGGGAGGGGTCAAGGGAAATTGGCCAGTGGGTCCCAACCTTGATTGGGGTGGGGGGCTGATTGGAGGTGAGTCAGCCATAGAGAAGGGCTGTGGTGCTGGGCCCACTGCCCCCACCATCAAAGGTAGCCATTGGAAGTTGGGCGGCCAGTCCCAACCCCAAATGGTGGGGGGAGGCAATCATGGGTAGAACTGGCTGGGGTGAGGGGCTGTGGGCTGAACAAGGTTGTGGTAGCCCAATGGGGTGAGGGCTGGCCCAGGGGGGAGGGCTGCAAAAAGTTGTCCAGCCAGCCCTACCCCCTATTGGTATAAGAGGAGGTTATCAGAAGCCGGGCCAGCCTGGGAGAGAGGCTGTGAGAGAATTGGAGTGGAGTAGGTCTATGGATGCAAGGCTGGCTGAGAGGAAGGGCCATGGGGATGTGGCTGGCCACCCCACCCTCAACTGGAATGGGAAAGACCAATATAGAGCAGGATGGCTGTGGGGAGGGGTCGTAGGAGGTTGGCTGGCTGGCCCCACCTTCAAATTAGGCCGGTGGTGGCAGTCAGCATCATAATGAATGATAAGCCATTTCATTAATTAAGGTGTTCTGGTCACGGGCATTTTATAGATATAAACCCTATCTAATAAAGAGGGAATATGCTAATAGATTGTCCCATCCTCAAAGATGGCAATAACCACAGTCACAAGATGGTGGCACCCAGTTCATACAGCCCACCAGCTGCCCAGGGCTGGCCCCAAGTGCAGGCAAACCTCAGATGGCAGCTGCCCAGCTGTCCAGGGCCACCTGAAGCTCAGGTAACCAGGGCCGATTGAGGCAGCAGCAGAGGTATGTTGGGGCATGGCTTTCCCCTGATCTCAAGTCTCCTCTCTCCTCTGAAGTCTCCCAGATTGTGAAAAGGGGCAGGCAGGGCTGAGGCATTCTCCCTCCAGTGCATGGATTTTTATGCACTGGGCCTCTAGTATATAGATAAGCATAACCAATGGACACAGACAATGAAGGGTGGTGAAGGCTGGAGGACAGGGGAAGGCTGGAAGAGAACAATGAGGGCAAAGGGAACATATGTAATATTTTCAACAATAAAGAATTAAAAATGAATTAATTCAAATGGATAAAAAGGGAGATAGATGAAAGACAAAGTCAAATCTTTCTGCATACTCCAGCACATATTAAATGATTCTATGACTTCAAATATTACTTCAAATATGAACCACATGGCTTTGTTACTTAACTAAAGTAAAATAAAACAGATCTTTCAGTATTTTGATATTTAAATTATTCTAAGTTCTTACCAAATGATATTGTGAAATTAGAAGAATATTGGAAACCATCAATAACAAAATAAGTCAGTTCTGTCCATAAAAATACCCTGTTTGCATGATGTTGTGACAATGTATTTCTTACTTTATAATGTCTAGGTATAAATAGTCTTATTGATACAAGTCCCATTAACCTCTGTAGAAGCATATGATTAGTACTGCCAGATATCTGAATCCCATCTTACAAAGGCAGAGGGCAACAGAAGCAACATTCATGAGCTAGGGTTGAATTCTGTGATTAATGACTATTTAACCCTAAGATATTATTTTAAACTTAAAAAGATTTCAAGCACATGGATTAGGAATTTTTAATTATACCATTCCTTCATAATATATATGCATACACACCTTACAGAGTTGAATAGCAGCTCGGTCACTTTAAACTTTCAGAGATGATTTTCTACCCATAGCTTAAACTTATACAATGATGATAAATCATTAGTCATCTAAGAAGGAAAAAGGGGGAGGAGTTCTAAAAGTTGATTCCAAATTTTTCTATCCTATAAAATAAAAGGCTAATATGCAAATAGACAAAACAGCACAACTGGAACAATCAAACAACTGATGACTATGATGTGCACTGACCACCAGGGAATGTGTGTGGAACATGGCGAGCATTGGCCATGGTGGGATGGTGGAGCAGGTGAGTGGGAGCACCAGACCAAGATGGAGTGCCAGTTGCTGCACAAGCTTTTGGTGGTTACTGAAAATTCTTTGCTCCCACACACCATGGTCCTGCCCTGCGATCACACCTGCTGCTGGTGCTAGCCCTGCTCACACCTGCAACCAGTGCCAGAGACACCAATATCATCTGCTGCTGATGCCCAGCACCAGCCCTGATTGCTCAGCACCATCAGTGGGTGTAAGTGGCAGCTGCCATCCCCAATCACTCCTTATGCTTGTCCACCTCTCCTGATCCTGAGGGGTAATCAGGGCAGCAGCCACCACCTCTTGCACCCTCTGCTGGCAATGGCCTTGCTCACATCTGCTGCTGGTACCAGCCCCATTTGCACCTTCTGCTGGTGCCTGGGATGGACCCCAATCATTCTGTGCCATCAATGGATGCAAGTGGGGTTGATGCTGGCAGCAGGTATAAGCAGTGGCAGCAGAAACGGGGCTGCCAGCAGAGAGGTAACCAGAGGTTGCAGCAGGAGGGGCTGGGTGGGGTATGGAGGATGGTCTGAGACCAGTCCCTGTGCCCATCACAACCTCGTGGCCCACAGTTTCTTTCAAGGTACATGAATTCATGCACTGACCCCCTAGTATTATATAAAAAAGCAGCAGAATTAATATGGAAAATGTTTAATAAAAGTTCTATAATTAATTAATTAATTACACAAAGGTAAATTCAGATCATAATTTGAAAGCAATAGGCTAAGGCAAGGAGACAGTAAACTGTTGAGAATAATAAAGATATATGTTGTGTTTTTTGTTGTGTGCTGGGCACAGTAAAACCCAAGTTGAATTAAACAGCCTAAAAATTGATATTGATCCAACACAAAAGGTTGAACCTTTAACAATTTCAACAGTCTGTACATTATTTTTGGCTATCAAGGCAAGAACACTTTGTCAAATCCCTTATAGACCCAGCATTCCTATTACTTGAGTACAAGTTAGTAAAGTACTGAGTTTCTCATTTTGTTTTATCTTTGATCCTTAACACAAAAACTGACTCAATGGGCATTTAATCAATGTGTACTATAACATTTTTCTTAAGAAATAAATATTCTCAGTCTAATAGTTCTGCGAAAAAAAATTGATTTAGCATAAAATACAGCCATACAAATCCAATTTAATTCTTTGTGATAATATATATCTCCAGATAAGTGAAAATAAATATTTTAAAGCATATGTAATATGGTTTAAATATGGTATAAATATTTATATATATAATACTAGAGGCCCAGTGCATGAGATTTATGCATGGGGGTGGATGTGTGTATTCTTTACAATCTGAGATCCCTCTCACAATCCAGGACTATTGGCTCTGAACTACTCACCTGCCTGCTTGCCTGATTGCCCCTAACCACTTCCCACCTAACTGCTACCCTGCTGGCCTGATTGCCCCTAACTGCCCTCCCTTGCCAACCTGGTCACCCCTCACTGTCCTCCTCTGCTGGCCCAGTCACCCCTAAGTTCCCTCTCTTGCTGGCCTGGTCCCCCCATCTGCCCTCCTTTGCTGGGTTGGTCTTCCCCAACTGCCCTCCCTGCTGGCCTGATTACTTACAACTGCCTTCCCCTGCTGGCCATCTTTAGGAAGCCATCTTGTGTCCATATGGGGGTGATCATCTTTGACTACATGGGGGTGGCCGTCTTGTGTATTGGAGTGATGGTCAATTTGCATATTACCTCTTTATTATATAGGATACATTTAAAAAAAACCATCATTATGATGTACATATAATATCCATATGAATTGGCACAAGTGATTTATTAACTATCTTAAAACTGGCCCATAGAAAATTACTCAAAATAAAAACCTAGTTGTAAATAATAATGAAACATAGTGTAAAATTCTAATTTTATATGTTCAATTATAAAATTAGAGTTCATTTTTTAAAATGGTGTTTTAATTACATATGTGTCCTTACCCCCCATTGCTCCCCCAAACCCCTGCTCGTGCCCTCACACCTCCCCCTGGTTTCTGTATCCATTTGTTATGCTTATATGCATGCATACAAGTCCTTTGGTTGATCTCTCCCCTTTACTCCCACCCTCCCCTGCCTTCCCTCTGAGATTTGATGATCTGATAGATGCTTCTCTGTCTCTGGATCTGTTTTTATTCATTAGTTTATATTGTTGATAATCTTCCACAAATGAATGAGATAATGTGATATTTACCTTTCTCTGACTTATTTCACTTAGAATAATGCTCTCCAGGTCCATCCATGCTGGTGCAAATGATAGGAGTTCCTTCCTTTTTACAGCAACATAGTATTCCATTGTGTAGATGTACCACAATTTTCTAATCCACTCTTCTGCTGACAAGCACCTAGGCTGTTTCCAAATCTTAGCTATTGTAAATTGTGCTACTATGAACATAGGGATACATATATCCTTTCTGTTTGGTGTTTCTATTTTCTTAGATATATTTCTAGAAGTGGGATTACGGGATCAAATGGGAGTTCCATTTTTAGTTTTTTGAGGAAACTCCATACTGTTCCCCACAGTGGCTGCATCAGTCTGCATTCTGGCCAGAAGTGCAGGAGGGTTTCTTTTTCTCTGCATCCCCTCCAGCACTTGTCCTTTGTTGATTTATTGATGATAGCCATTCTGAAAGGTCTGAGATGGCTTTGATTTGCATCTCTTGGATAACTAGTGATGTTCAGAGTTCAATTGGTATTCACAAGAAAAAAGCATGCTTCAATTATTTTAACATAAATGTGAAAAATAAAAACTTGTTCTAATACCCACTTTTGTTCTTATATTAGTGTGGGAAACTTGTTCTGCTTGACAGTCATTTTGTAGTAAGCTCCAGCCACGTTAGTACTAACCTCGGGCTAGGTTTCTATTATCCCAAACCCTATCTCTTTCCCGTAAGTCAGGTGTTTTGCCTTAAGGGTTAGGCCAGGTGTTTCACCTTAAGGGCTAGGCCTCATTCCTCCTTCTCCCTATAAATACCTCGAACTCCTTCTGAATCAATGAGACTTGATCAGAACTTTGTCTTGTCTCCATTCCTTGTGTTTCTTGTCCCTTTCATCCCCACTCCCCCTCTAGGGTCCTCGTTGACTTAACCCGTGGGTCGGGACATATTAGAAGTTATTCTCATCTCTAAAGCTGATCTTTATATATGAAAATTTAAACAATATCAAAAATGCTTCAAAAGTCAGATAAGACTGATAACAATCAATAACTCAAAAGATAATAAAAGCATAGTAACTTGAAGTAGATGTTGTTACTATTAACAATAGAATTAAAATTTAAATTATTTCCATAAAACTACATTAGATATAAATACTATATATTTTAATAATTTAAAAAAAATTTCTGATTGCTAAAATAATCCAATTGTAAGGATAGTGATTCTTGAAAAAGAAAAGAAGAGATGCAAAAGATAACATAGCATAAGAACAAATAAATAAAACAACAAAGCATTAAAAATATGTAATTTAATATTTAGAAAACATTTTAATAGTGCACACAAAATTGACTATTGAAGTTATCTCATTTTTTCAAATTTTTGTTTTCCTCTTTTATTTAATATATATCTTCTACCTGAATACATGTTTATATTTTATTACTATACATGCATATCTCAGAGATATTGCAAATTTTGTTCCAGACCACTGCAATAAAATGAATCTTGAAAGGAAAAAAAAAGAGCAAGTCACATGAATATTTTGGTTTCCTAACTCATATAAAAGTTATGTTTGTTCTGGCAAGTGTTGCTCAGTTGGTTGGGCATCATCCCATGCATCTGAATGTGCCAGTTACCTTCCTAGTCAGGCAGTCAGGGCATATCCTTGGTTGCAGGCTCAAACTCTGGTAGGGGGGTGTGCAGGAGGCAAGCTAGTGACGTTTCTCTCTCATATCTATGTTTCCATCTCTCTCTCCCTCTCTCTTCCTCACTCTTTAAGAATAAAAAAAACTATTTTTAAAGTTATGTTTACCCTATACTAGAGCCTATTGTGTAATAGCATTCTTTTTTTTTTCTTAAATCCATATTTTATTTGAAACTCACTAACTTCTGGTTTTAATAGTTTCATTGGTTATATTTGTTCTTTTTTTTCATCAGAATATAAAAAGTTGTGATGACATGTGGCTCACATATAGTTTATTTTTTAATTAATTTATTTATTTTTATTTATTTTCCATATTGCCCTCCCCACCCTCCAGCACATGCCCCCATCCGTCCCTCACCAGCCCCCCCACCACCACCACCACTGCCCTGCATCCACTGGCCATGACCACACACATATGCATACAAGTCCTTTGGCATTATTTCTAAAAAACAATGCACATACCTTAATTTAAAAATACCTATTGCTAAAAAATGCTAAGAATCATCTGAGCCTTTGGCAAGTATTAATTTTTTTGCTGTTGGGCTTCTTGCCTTAGTAACATAAAAATCACAGGTCAAAGTTCACCATAACAAATATAATAATAATAAACAATAATAAAAAGTTTTAGATATTGCAAAAACTAGCAAAATGTGACACAAAGAAACACTGAGAGAGCAAAGCTGTTGGAAATGGCACCATTAGTATTGCTTGTCACAGGGTTGCCACACATCCTCATTTATAAAAACCATAGTGTCTGCCAGGCACAATAAAGCAAAGTGCAATAAGACAAGTATGCCTGTACTTTAAACAATATACTGAACTATTCTAGTATAAACATATTTTTGTGAGTTTGTTTTCTGTTTCAGAATTTTTTTTCATGTGGCTATATTTAAATTTCTCTGTGTGTGTTTTTATATTTTATTCAAGTTGTTTTTAGTTTCTTCTAATAGTTAGAATATAAAGAGCTGCCTATTCTGCTTTTGTATTGTTGTGCTTTTGTTTTTTCTTTGTCTATTAATTTATTTCATGTCCATGTGAGTAGTGGTCACCCATTAAATGGTAGAAGATACAGAGAACCATCTGATAAGTTCCCAGTCCTCATGTCTGAACACTAGAAGGAAAGTGCTCTGCTTAACAGGCTTCCATCAACACTCATAATCTTAGGAATGGACAGAATTAAATATATGTCTTAGATCTACTTAGTTTAAGAAAGCATTCTGTTCCAGCTTTCTCTGTTTATATCCTGACTGGATAGAGCCTGTGGCCTCCTGAGACTCACATCTTTGGAAAATACTTGGTTCTTCGCTTCAACACAGGAGACAGATGATGGTTATATTGGAAGGAGAATGAAGAACCACAGAGATGGATACCTTTGATCATCTACATTACTATCCAGCATCTAGAAACTACTCCTGGAAGATTAATATTAAATATTGGTTGTTATTTATGCTGATATTCTCATATGCATAGAAAGTCAATTCTACTCTCCACATTTGAATAAAACATCAGCTGAAAAGAGTGTTTAAAAATTAGTAATTGAATATAAAAATGAATTAAAAGCACAAGAGACAGTTATAAAAATAAACAATTTTATAAGGTAAAGATGAGAAGCTTTAAATGGAAATAAATTTTCTAAGAAAACCAGAGGAGTGTGTTTGTGTGTGATGTGTATATGCATGAGTGTGTTTGTGTGTGATGTGTATACACACACACACACACACACACAAACACAATTAGGGGGACTATAGTGGTTTCAGGAGAAACATGGTCTTTAATCTACAGTCTACATATTAGGATGAGGACATCAATATGTATAGAGTGTGGTCCAGATACAATTAAAGAGACCTCAATTCCAAGGAAACAATTATTTATATGCATAAAATCAATTTATCTCTCTGAAGGAGATCACTGGTCTTATCATTTCTATTTTGTTTAAAAGTAAACTGAGGGTTACTTATATGCATTCTGATTGGTGTTTTGAGTTTCTTAAGGTATATTCCTAGAAGTGGAATCACTGTGTCAAAATAGATCCAGAGACATACAAGCATGGAACAGACTGTTGAATCTCAGAGGTAAAATGGTGATGGGTGGGTTGGTGAGATTAGATCAACCAAAAAACTTGTAAAATTAAACTGAAGTTCTAATTAACTTGGGTAAGGTAAAATTGTTGGTAGGAATCCCAATAACTGCAAAGTCTTCCCAGTCATTTAAAGGAGTTAAATGTGTAAGAAAATAAATTCATTGTACCCTTTATTTCAGAATATATATACTAAAATATAATGATATAATGAAAAACTGAAATTCTATATCACCAGGGACTTCTTCAAAGCTATAGACTAGGACATTGAACTCACGTCAAATGCCTTCAAATTATTTTTTTGAAGTCCAGTACATAACAACAGTATGATTATAGCCAGAGGGAAAGGGATGTGGGAGGAGGTGGAAATGGGCAAAGCAGAAATAAGTGGGAAAGGAAAGAGACTTGATTTTGGGTGGTGAGCAAATGATGCAGTATGCAGATGATGCTTTATTGGGTTGTATATTTGAAACGTGTATGGCTTAATTAAACAATATTACTCCAATAAATTCAATTAAAAAGTACCACCACAGTGTATTTAATGGGCATTTTTAAATATAGTGCCATCATTTTTCTATAGTGAACAAAATGGAAATATATAGGACTGTAAGCCTCTACTAATTAACTAATTGTACTTATTTATATAGGACCAATGCAGCTAAATTGCTCAGAGAATTATAAGTATTCTATTTCATAAATTTCTGTTAGGGAGTCTATTCCATAGAAATTTTAAATAAATATTTCAGTACTTTAATTTTTTGTTGAAACTACCTAATAGTACATAATGTGAACAATCCATTTACATCATGCTGATCCTATATAATAAAAGTATAGTATGCAAATTGTCTCCTCAACCAGGAATTCAACCAGGGAGTGGGGCCAGCCAGGGGAAGAGAGGGAGTAACCTGTCAGCCACAGCCAGCTGCTAGGGACCGTATCAGTGCATGCATTTCATGCACTGTGCCTCTAGTTTATAATAAGTTTCTTGAGATAACAGCATTTATAACTATACAAAAACTTAGTGTTACTTAGATTGCTGTAATGTTATATTAATTAAAAGTTTACTTTAATTTTATCCCAGGGAGATTAGTGCATTGAGATGAGGAAAAGCCATATCACACACAATGATATTTTCAGCCAATTTATACCTTAGAAGACATTTTAGTTTTATGAAAATGAAAGAGAAGATTTTTTTTTTTAAGTTGGCTGGTTTTCTTGAAATTCCTATAGTTTTGAAAAACTATAGACGTCTGCTGATGAGCATCTTCATCTAATACATTTCCTAATAATGATAATATAGATAGCAGAATGAAGATTTTTTAAAATGATTTAAGAAGTAATTTGTTAAAGTAAAATTATTCATTATTTATCCAGATTAATAGTAGATATAGTATAAGTGAACTGCATTTATATTATCATATTATAGTAGCTTATAAAATTCTAAATATGAGACATTTGAATTACTTTATTTTCCCTACCGTCAATGTCTTTTATAATTATTATAATACTAGAGGCCCAGTGCATGAAATTCATGCATGGGGGAGGGTATCCTTTAGCCCAGTCTGCTCCCTCTCCAATCTGGGACCCTGTGAGGGATGTCCAACTGTCCATTTAGGCCTGATCCTATCTGGGGCATGGGGTGGCCTATCTGGATCAGGCCTAAATAGGCAGTCAGACATCCCTCTCACATTTCAGGACTGTTGGCTTCCACCTGCTCACCTGCCTGCCTTCCTGATTGCCCCTACCTACTTCTGTCTGCTAGCCTGATTACACCCTAACCACTCCCCTGCCAGTCTGACTGATGCCTAACTGCTCCCCTGCAGGCCTATTTTCCCCTAACTGCCCTCCCCTGCAGGCTTGATCACGCACAATTTCCTTCCCTTGCAGGCCTGGTTCTTCCCAACTTCCTTCCACTGCTAGCCATTTTGTGGTGGCTATCTTGTGTCCACATGAGGGCAGGTACTTTTGACTACATGGGGGCAGTCATCTTGTGTGTTGGAGTGATGGTCAATCTGCATATTACTCTTTTATTAGATAGGATAGAGGCCTGGTACACGAGTGGGGGCCAGCTGGTTTGCCCTGAAGGGTGTACTGGATCAGGGTGGGTGTTCCCTTGGGGTTGTTGGGTGGCCTGGGCAAGGATCCTGTGGTTGTTTTCAGGCTGACCATACCCCTGGGTGACCCAAGGGGAGGCCCTGGTATCTGGGATTTATTTATCTTCTACAACTGAAACTTTGTAGCCTGGAGCAGAGCCAAGCCTGCTCACACAACCATTGAAACTTTGTTGCTTTAAGCAGAGGCCTGGGTGGACCAGGATGTGTGGAAAGCTTGGCTTCCTCCATTGCCAAGGGCAACCCAAGCCTACCTCCTGCTCTCTCTGTGGCCATAGCCATTTTTGTTTGGTTAATTTGCATACTTGCTCTGATTGGCTGGTGGGTGTGACTGGTGGGCATGACTTCTGGGTGTAGTGGAGATATGGTTAATTCACATATTACTCTTTTATTAGATAGGCTATTTAAATTGTGACTCAGAAGAGATGTTTGAGGGGTCTCATAAAAAAGTAATGTTTTAAATTGAATAGAGATGGAATAGATAGTGGATTAAACAAAACAAAAATTCTGGAAAACGGTAGATATATATGTTTTCTATACATTTCCTCACCTTTAAGGAAGAAGAATGAGGCTAATGCCTAGGAAGGAGCAGAACAGTTAAATGGGTATTGAACAAAAAGAAATTGAAACTGGAATGTGTCCTGTGTAGGAACAAATAATTCAAGTGTACCTGGGTAAATTTAATAAACTAAAAATTTTTAAAAGAAACAAATGCTTGAAATTTCTATTTCTAAATAAAAAAAGTTTCACCTCTTCCTATGAATGTCTGATTTCAGGATTATCACAGACCAGTTAAGATTTAAAAAAGAGAAATACTAAAGGCTTCTTTGTAGTAAAGACAAGTGAGAAACAGCCTGACCACTGGTTGAAGAACAGAGGTGTGGAGGGCTTTGTAAGGAACATAAAACTAGATTCACTCTTATGCAGCATCTCAGAGCTACTGACTGAATCATGTCCTGATAACTATCAAATATTAAGACCTAATTTGAGAGATGTAATAAATGACCAGGTGACCAAGCATGCTGTGTAGGCATTGCATGCTAACAGTTGAGTTACTCACCATAATAGATCAATCAAGTTTATTTAGTGGCAACTTCAAATACACCATATTCATATTTTCCCATATTTTTCTCAGTTTCTTCTGCATTCACTAGGAGAAGTGTCCATATAACATGACTGGGATTATCATCCTAAAATCAAATCATCTGAATCATATTTATCTCTATGTACATCTATTAAAAAGTGTATTTTTATACCCTACCTTCACAGATCAACTGAAATACACTAAAAAATATAAATTCTCAATGAATAAATGTGTTTACGGTTAAAAAAATATTTTAAAAATCCTAAATACTTTTTAGGGGCTCTTTTGACTATCCCATTATTGAAATGAACTAAAAATGAAAGATTTGCATGGTTGCTATGCTTCCTGACTAAATTTTTAGATTAAAGAAATGTATTCACTCTGAATAGAACCAACTATTGATAAGCATTAGGCAAATAGCTAGATATTGATGTGTGATATCAAACTTAATGCAGTTCAATATCAGATTGTTTCATAAAAGCCTCTAATAAAGGGCATCTATTTTATTAGATTTTTATTTAATAATCACAAAATTATATAATAGATCAACACATTTTAATGATACATATTTATATTATAAATCAGATTAAAATTATTTTAATGTTTCATGCTGCCAAGACCATTTTGAAATTTCATATTTTTCAATTTACCTGTGGCTGCTAAGATAAAGTTCAACTAAATCTTTAGATAAATTAATATTATAACTGAGTAAAAATACTTCATTATATTTTACAAACCTAGAGACACAAATTTACATCTAAAAATAAGGATGGTCTCAGTCTAAATATGCCTTTATAGTTCATGTTGGCTCTGTCAAATAGATAACTTATCAATGTTCAAATTAGGTTGTGTCTATGATAACCATATATGAATCCAATAATTACATAGAACAGTCTATTTTAATGGAATGTTTGTATTCATTGTTTGAAACTCAGTAACTTAGTGTAAAGAATGTCCTTAAATGTTGAAAGAGTTTCACTATTAAACACTTTTTTCATACTTAGTCTATGTTGGATTTAAAAGTAGGTACAATTTCATAATTAAGATTATACTAGTATCACTGCAATATAGTAATTAGAACAAAGACTAGAATGTGTTGATGTGACATTTTGTTTATAATTGCTGGCATTCTTGTAAGAGTATTATTAGCTAGTTAAGAATTCAAATTATTTTGAAAACTCTCAAAGAAATTCAAAACTAGAATTTTACTAGAAGTTGGTTGAATTAACTATATATTTGTATTGATTACAGAGAGAGGAAGGGGAAGGGAGGGAGAAACATCAATAATGAGAGAGAATCAATGATCTGCTACCTCCTGCAAATCCCCCTACTGAGGATCGAGCCAGAAATCTGGGTATGTGCCCTAAACAGGAATCAAACCATTACCTACTGGTTCAAGGGTCAATGCTCAACCATTAAATAACACAGGCCAGATAACAGTTTTATTATTTTAATTTTATTTAAAGTTGATGTTTCTCTTTTCTCTGTGTAATATATTCAACATATTAATAAATCCATTTTATAAAATAATCAAAATATTTTTAACAAGAAAGAGGAGTATAAAGAAATACACATACATCAAGGAAAACTTACAGAAAAGAAAAATTCTAGAACCATGATAGACTGGTAAGGAAGAGGCAAAGTCCTAGCCTCTACTGGAATGCTCTGTAGAAGCAGGAGAACCTGCTTATCATACAAATTATACACTGGTGAGGGTATCAGTATGTTGAAGTTCCTGGGATTAAAAATATTTTTAAAAGGAGAAAAGGTAAAGCTACCCTTTTGTGTATATATGGGATACTATTCATTTATGTACTTATAATTCTGTGAG
This sequence comes from Lasiurus borealis, assembly GCA_004026805.1. Classification (NCBI taxonomy): domain Eukaryota; kingdom Metazoa; phylum Chordata; class Mammalia; order Chiroptera; family Vespertilionidae; genus Lasiurus; species Lasiurus borealis. The sequence continues at coordinate 45,954 of PVJN01004306.1, read as the reverse complement.
GGTCTATGCCTGGATAACTTATTAATATTGTGGCACAAATAACTCTTGAAATATCATCTCCTGAATCTAGTTCATAATAAAGAATCATAGCTCCCACACTGTAAACACAATTATTTCTAGCTAGATTTATTTTAGAAAATAGCCATTGGAGTGGAAAAATGCCCAGGGCTAACACTGCAATTTTATAACTCTGATGCTAATTAATACTGTAATATCAAATTAAATAAAGTTAAAACCATTTCTTAGAAAGCAACATTTCATTCCCAGAAATTTATTGCAACTAATATCACTTGGTAATGACCTTGTCTACCTTCTAATGAAATGAAGTTTGGACCCTTGCTAAGAATGACCATTATTTCTTATACAACTGAATTCTTTGAAGCCAAGGCTTGCCACAACACTGTGTTTGTGTGTGTGTTTTTTTTAATTTCATGCAGTACTAAAGTTAATTTGGATCATTAATTTTATTTATGTACTCAGTATATAACTTTATATACTCTATATATTCTTACATTGATATTGGCTAAAATATTAAAACAACTCCAAGAAAACTTGTTCCTTTAATTATCTATATCTCTATCTGAGATTATTTTCCTCATTTAATTTTTATATAGTTCATTTTGTCTACTCTGTTTAGGCTCAGTTATATATTGAATATTAGGTACACCTCAGAATGGGATATTGAATAAGTTAAAATGCATTATGCACAAGGAAAACAAAGTACTGAAAAAACACAGTGAGCATTTCAAGTATGTGTATGTATATGTGTATACACAAACACACACACACACAAACACACACACACACATACACACACACACAGAGTGGCCAGATTATTATGATCTCTGAACCCATGAAGATCCCTAGGTACAGTATAATATATATATATTAGAAGTCTGGTGCATGAATTTATGGATAGGTGGGGTCTGGCCAGCCTGGCCAAGGGGAAGACACATGAATGGTTGGTCTGTATTCCTGCTGGTCGAACTCCTGGTCAAGGGGACAATTTGCATATTAGCCTTTTATTATATAGAATATACACTGAGTGGCCAAATTATTATGCATTCAGAGATCATAATAATCTGGCCACAGTGTGTGTGTGTGTGTGTGTGTGTGTGTGTAAATGTATACTGTGTCCTAGTTAATAAAAGCGTGATATGCAAATTGATCATACCTCTGCAATACCACCAGCCATGTCCACCAGCCAATCAGAGTGAGTATTCAAATTAACCCAACCAAGATGTCTACAGCCACAGAGAGAGCAGGAGGGATGCTTGGGGTGCCCCTGGTGATGGAGGAAGCCAAGCTTTTCCCACACCCTGGTGGGCCCAGGCTTCCGATTAAGGAAACAAAGTTTCAATGGCTATGCCAGCAGAAGGCTTGGCTCCTCTCCAGGCTATAAAGTTTCAATTATAGAAGATAAATAAAATCCCAGATACCAGGGCCTCCACTTGGGTTGCTGGGAGTCGTGTTCAACCACAGGCCCTTCACTCAGACCACCCCATGTCCCAAGGAAACACCCACCCTGATCCAGGACAACCTTCAGGGCAAACCTGCTGGCCCCCAGGCCCCCAACTGTACAGCAGGCTTCTACCTTATTTAATAAAAGAATAATATGCAGATTGACCATCACTCCAACACACAAGATGACTGCCCCCACGTGGTCAAAAAATCCTGCCCCCATGTGGACACAAGATGACCACCACAAGATGGCCAACAGGGGAGGGCAGTTAGGGATGACCAGGCTGGCAGAGGAGCAAAGTTGGGGGCGACCAGGCCTGCAGGGAAGGGCTATTGGGAGGGACACAAGCGTGCAGGGGAGGGTGGTTAGGGGTGACCATGCCCACAGGGGAGGGCAGTTAGGGGTTACCAGGCCTATAGGAGAGGACAGTTAGGGGCAAAGAGGCTGTCAGGCAGAAGCAGTTATGAGCAATCAGGAAGTTGGGATCTAGCAGTCCTGGATTGTGAGAGGGATGTCTGACTGCCTTTTTGGCCCAGTCCTACTGGACATTTCTCAAGGGGTCCCAGATTAGAGAAGGTGCAGGCTAGGCTGAGGGACACACAACCCTGTGCAAGAATTTTATGCACCGGGCCTCTAGAGTGTGTGTGTATATATATATATTTGGTGGTACTGCATAAGAAGTAATTTTTGAAGCTATAAAACTGAATTAATAAACATATTTGCTACAGATTGATGTGGAAACATGATGTTTTTTTATTTTAATTTTTTTATTAGTTAAGGTATTATATATTTGTCCTCATCCCCCCATTACCTTCCCAAACCTTCCCCCTCTCATGCCCTCACCATTCCACTTGTTAGGCTTATATGCATGCATACAAATTCTTTGCTTGATCTCTCTTTATTACCCCCACTTTCCCTACTTTCCCTCTGAAGTTTGACAATTTATTGATGCTTCCCTGACTCTGGATCTGTTTTTGATCATTAGTTTACGTTGTTCATTATTTCCCATAGATGAGTGAGATCATGTGATATTTATCTTTCTCTGACTGGCTTATTTCACTTAGCATAATGCTCTCCAGTTTCATCCACATTGTTGCAAATGGTAGAAGTTCCTTCTTTTTCAGTGCAGTGTAGTATTCCATTGTGTAGACGTACCACAGTTTTTTTATTCACTCACTGCTGATGGTCAATTAGGTTGTTTCAAAATCTTAGCAATTGTAAATTGTGCTGCTATGAACAAAGGGGTGCATATGTCCTTTCTGATTGATGTTTCTAGCTTCTTGAGATATATTCCTAGAAGGGTATCACTGGTTCAATTGGGAGTTCTATTTTAAGAATTTTGGAGAAACTCCATACTCTTCTCCACAGTGGCTACACCAATCTGCATTCCCACCAGCAGTGCATCAGGGTTCTGTTTTTTCTGCAACCTCTCCAACATTTGTTGTTTATTGATTTGTTGATGATAGGCATTCTGACAGGAGTGAGATGGTACTACATTGTCATTTTGATTTGCATCTCTTGGATAATTAGTGACTTTTAGCATATTTTCATATGTCTCTTGGCCTTCTTTCTGTCTTCTTTAGAATACTATCTATTTAGGTCCGTTGTCCATTTTTTGATTGAGTTATTTTAGAAAATTTTTGTTTTTGTTTTTTTTGCGGGTGCAAAGTTTGTCTTTTCTTTTTTTCGTTTTAATTCATATTCCACTCCCCCCACCCCTTTGGAAACTATTGGCTTGTTCTCTGCATCTAATGGTTTGTTTCTGTTTTGTTTTGATTATTTATTTGTTATGTTTTGATTAGATGACAGATATTAGTGAAATCACATGGCATTTCTATTTCTCTATCTGACTTATTTCATTTAGCCGAATAACTTCTAAGTCCATCTATGCTGTCACAAAAGGTAATCCTATGTAATAAAAGAGTTTAAGGCAAATTAACCATCATGTTGCTACACCCACAAGCCACACCAACTGGCCAATCAGAAGCGGTACCATCTCATACATGTCAGAATATAAATTAATCCCAAACAAGATGGTTGCACGCATGGAGCTAGAAGGAGGCTTAGGTTTCTCTGGCAGTGGAGAAAGCCAAGCTTTCCACACACCCTGGCCACCCAGGCCTCCACAGAGGGGTACAAAGTTTCAATTATAGGAGATAAACATATCACAACAAAAATTGCTGTGGCCATGGAGTGAGGAGGACGTTTGGCTCTGATCCAGGCTACAGTTTCAATTATAGAAGATAAATAAATCCCAGGCACCACCACCTCTGCTTGGATCACTGGAAGGTGTGGCCAGCCTGAAAACCACCACAGGCCCCTCCCACAGGACACCCCTTGCCCCAAGGAAACCCCCACCCTGATCCAGGTCACCCTTTAGGGCAAACCAGCTGGCCCCCACATGTGCACCAGGCCTCTATCCTACCTAATAAAAGAGTAATATGCAAATTGATCATCACTTCAATACACAAGATGACTGCTCCCATGTGGTCAATAATGGCTTCCCCCATGTAGACACAAGATGCCTGCCATAAGATGGCTAGCAGTGGAGGGCAGTTAGGGGCAATCAGGCTGGCAGGGTAGCAGTTTGGCATCAATCAGGCTGGCAGAGGAGTGGTTAGGGTGTGATCAGGTTGACAGGCAGAAGCAGGTAGGGGCAATCAGGAAGGAAGGCAAATGAGCAGTTGAGAGCTAGCAGTCCTGGATTGTGAGAGGTATGTCTGACTACCCGTTTAGGCCCAATCCTACTGAGATCAGGCCTAAAAGAAGCAGTTAGACGTTCCTCAAGGGGTCCCAGATTGGAGAGAGTGCTGGCTGGGCTGAGGGACACCCTTTCCCCTGTGCACACATTTCATGCACCAGGCCTCTAGTATTTCATATTTTTCTTTAAAAAAATCTTTGCAACTTTTTATAGATACCATTTGTTAGCTACCTAAGTAGTTATTCTAATTTCCTTTTGAAGTGCCTTCTTGATGGCATCTATAGGAAAACTAAACTGTGTTATTTCCACAATCTTTTAAAAAGCTAGGTTCCCAGATATGATTTAGGGTTAGCTAATCAGATGTAATGGTATGAGACTGGAAATCAAAACCTCGGTAAATAGAGAGGAATATTCAAATGATCACATAAAATAGAAATATCTGCAACACACAAATCACTTATACAAATCTTTAGATATGTACATAGCCATGGTATGCGCAATAAAAAATATTTTTCCATAAACCAAGTAAGAAAAATAGGTAAAGTTAAATGAAATTAATATAATTTGAAATAATTTATGTATTTAAGCTACTGTATTCAAGAAGAGAAAATATTTACTGAGAATCAGTATGCAGAAAGTAAAAGAGAAAAAATGTGTAATAGAAATTTTAACTCATAATCCTGTTTATGCTAGAAGAAAATAAAATAAAAACAAGTACCACTGATATTTTCAAATTTATCTTTCACATCTGGAAAGTCACCATCTTAAAGGGTAAATTTTCTTTCTACCAAACATAATAACCAGATGCATCTGTTGCTGACCACGAGTCCACTGGAAATGCCCTCAAAAATGCTACTATATAGCCCTAATACCAATGCTTTTTTTCAACTTTTCATCAAAATTGTAATAACATTTAAGGAAAAAATGCCTTTAGAGGCATTATTTATCTTTGTTTTGACATTTTGTGTTATAGCATGGTATCATCAGACAGTAATAGTTTATCCAAAAATTATTACCATATTACATATGTTCTCTTCAAATGCAAATATTGCTTTAGACATATGCATTTTAAGACAAAATTAATGGTATAAATCCAGTTTCAAATATTATATGAACATTTCAACATCCATTATTTGTCTAAAATTTATAGGTAACTATTTCTCTTTCAGTAATGTCCCATACATTAACCTATGTGATATATAATCTGCAAAACAAAATTGAGAGATATATGCTGTCATTTTTTCCCATTTGCCTTGTATTCTTGTCAATCCTATATAATAAAAGCCTAATATGCTAAGTGTCCAACCATTCATTCAACCTTTTGACCATCTGATCATTCAACCAGTTGCTAAGATGTAAACTGACCACCAGGGGGCAGATGCTGTGACTAGTATATTAGCCTGTTGCTGGGGTCTAGTGTTTGGGACTGGGTGAGATGGGCTGGACATGCCCTGGAACCAACCTTCTCCGCAGTCCATCCCTGGGTGGCCAATCTCCTGATGTCCCTGCACAGCCTCTACAATATTTCTTCTAATTACTTTTCTTTCTAGGTTAAATATAAAAGACATGGGATGGGGGTTGAATTCTATTTTTATACCCATTATTGGAAATTTTTAAATTATAATTTATTAGCAGTAAGTATATTTGCTCTTACATATATATATATATATATATATATATATATATATATTTAATATGAGAAAATAGAAAGGATAATACTTTCTATTTAAGAAAATGAGTATGTGGTCAACATACCATGTTATTGGCAGAAAGGAATATAGAACTTCATTTTTTTTTAATACATTTTATTGATTTTTTACAGAGAGGAAGGGAGAGGGATGGAGAGTCAGAAACATCGATTAGAGATAAACATTGACCAGTTTCCTCCTGCACACCCCCTACTGGGGATGTGCCCGCAACCAAGATACATGCCCTTGTCCAGAATCGAACCTGGGACCTTTTAGTCCACAGGCTGATGCTCAATCCACTGAGCCAAACCAGTTTCAGCTAGAACTTCCCTTTTTTAATGACTTCAACTTTCCTTTGAACATCATTGACTAATTTTCCACAGAATCCCTCTTGTTCTTCAGTCTTTCTATTTCTTGGTCCTGTTTTCATGCCGTCTATTGATGCCTTGTTGACATGATTTCAAAAATATTTTGCTGTATGTTGTTCTGCACCTCAGCAAATAGGTAACTCATTTATCCTTTATATATAATGTATATGTACTTTATGTAGTTAGTCTAAATATGTAGATAAGCAAGGCAAACTGTCATATTGGTTAAGAGCATGGTCTCTGAACTCTACTCTTTACTACCAGTGTGATCTTGGGAAGTGACTTATTTTTGCTTTGCCTCAGTATCTTCATTTGTATAATAGAGTTTATAATAATGCTTACCTCACAGGTTTTGTGAATGTTATAACAAAACAATTGAAAATTTCTGGTAAGTTGTAACTTCTCAGCAAATGTTAATGTTATTATTGCAATGCCTATTCTGCTGTGAGTAAACAATTAGATTAAGGAAAGCACTAATTTTGAATTATACTTGCTCAGTTAGCTTCCTCTGACATAGTGGTTGGCTAGTTACAGCCCTCAGAGAAGAGAACACCTCTTTTCATGCCCATAAGTCAGGCAGCTAAGCATCTCTACTCACCATTCATTCTCATATGTGGTAGAAGCAGACTCCAATTATCTTACATTGGGTGTAGATAAACTTTATTTGTTAAGTCACTATGCTGTATATTACATCCCTGAGCTTATTTATCTCATAACTAGTGGCTCAGAGGGTTGGGGGGGTGGTGTCCATCAGCCTGGCCTGCACTCTCTTCAGTCTGGGACTCCTCAGGGGATCACTGGCAGTCAGACATCCCTCTCACAATCCAGAATTGCTGGCTCCTAACCCCACACCTGCTTGCCTGATTGCCTCTAACTTCTTCTGCCTGCTAGTCTGATTGTCCCTAACTGCTGCCCTGCTGGCTTGATTGCTCCTAACCACCTCTGCCTCGGACCGGCATCTGGGAATCCAGGATTCCCTCCTCCAGCTGACCACAGGCACCCGGGATTAAGGCTTCCCTCCCTTCAGTCAACCATAGGTACCCAGGCTGGCTGCAACCATAGAGCATAGTAGGCAGGTAGCTTCACCTGGGCTGCAGCTTCAAGTGCTGGCAGCCCGGGACCATGGAGTGGGAGAATTTTCTATCTCCAAGGCCACAACCAGCTGCAGGTACTGGTGCCCAGGACTGCAGGGTGGGTGGCTTCTCCATTTACCAGGCTATAATCAGCTGCAGTTGCTAGCACTTGGGCCACAGGCGGGCAGCTTCTCTATCTTCCCTGGGATGCAGTGTGGGAGACTTCCCCAGCTGGCTGTGGCCTGGGATCATGGGGCAGGTGGCTTCTTCCTCTCCCAGGCTGCAGGCAGACTTGGGTGCTGGTGCCCTACTTCACAGGTACTGGTGCCCAGAGCAGCATGGCTACCACCATGTTTTCAGGTTAATTTGCATACTTACTCTGATTGGCTAGTAGCTAGCCAAATGATGGTAATTTGCATTTTTCTCTTTTATTAGTGTAGATTGGAAATTTGTACATTTTGACCAACTTCACCCATTCTTGGCTCTGGCAATCATCAACCTAGTTTCTGTTTCTATGAGTTTGGTTTTTTTTTAGATTCCACATACAATTGAGATCATACAGTATTTGTCTGTTTTTTTGTCCTTTACACTCTTAAAAGTTCCTTGAATCACTATTACCAAAAAACCTCTTTATTCTGATTATTTATGCTGCCATAAGATCAGTATTTGGAAATATTATGTAAGTATAGAGAATTAATTTCATGTAACTTGGTTGGAAAGATGCAAATTCATAAAAATATATCTCTAAAAGCTCTATTTTAGACAGAAGACATATAGTTCATGTTTTCTTATCCAATCTGTTACTCTATGTCTTTTGATTGGAGCATTTAATCCATTTACATTTAAAGTTATTATTGATAAGTACTTGTCTGTCGCCATTTTTATTGTTTACCCCTGTGTTCCCTCTTAACTTCCTACTTCTTTTTTTACAGCAGACCCTTTAACATTTCTTGCATTGCTGGTTTGGTGGTAATAAATTCCCTTAGTCCTTTTTTGTCTGTGAAACTCCTGATTTCACCATCAATTGTGATTGAAAACCTTGCTGAGTACAGTATTCTTGGATTAAGAACCTTCCTTTGCATGACTTTATATATTTCATTCCATTCCTTTTTGGCCCAATGGGTTTCTGTTGAGAAATCAGTTGCTAGTCTGATTGGGTCCCTTTGTAGGTAACTTTCTGTCTCTCTCTAGCTACTTTTAAGATTCTTACTTTGTCGTTGGTGTTTGCCAATTTAATTATAATGTGCCTTGGTGTCGGTATTTTGGGGTTGATTTTGCTTGGAATTCTGTGAGTTTCTTGGAATTTGTGTGTGTTTTTCTTTCCTATATTGGGGAAATTTTCTGTCATTATTTCTTCAAACAGGTTTTCTATTCCTTGTTCACTTTCCACTCTTTCTGGAATCCTAATATGCAGATCTTGTTTTGTTTTGTGTTATCCTAAAGTTCCCTTAGGCTCTCCTCTTGCTTTTTAATTTTTTTTTCTAGAAGCTGCTGTACTTGGGTGTTTTTTTCTACCTTGTCTTTTAGCTCACTGATGCAGTCCTCTGCTTCTTCTAATCTATTTTTGATGCTTTCTATTAAGTTCTTTACAGCAGCAATGTCATTTTTCATTTCTTCTTAATTATTCCTCATTTCCTCTTGGCTCTTACTCATATTGTCAAATTTATCTTCCATTATTTTCAGCTACCTTATGACCATTTCTCTGAACTCTTTCCCTGGCAGGTTTAATTCTGCTTCTATTTTGTTTATTTCCTTTTCTGGTGATACCTGCTTTTCTTCCATATGCAGGCTATTTCTTCGTCTGCCCATGGTTTTCTTCTCTGGGTGTCTGGCTATGTAGTTCTCTCTCCTACATTGATTTAAAGGCACAAAATACAACATGACCAGGTACAACACACAAGGAACTGAACAGAAAGGTATGTATTCACAATGTTAATAACCACAAATAAGGAGACCACCAATGAAAGACAAATTAGGGGTAAGTAGAGAAAGAAGAAGAGAGAAATGAGGAAAAAAGAAAAGAAAGAAGTGACAAAGTGAAATTGGGAGAAATACAATAAGAAAGAAAAAGGGAACAGATTACATATATGAGGAGAAAACTCCAATAGAACAGCCACTAATCCCAACAAATGTCAGCAACAAGTATTAATACAAACTACAAATAACAACTAACATAAAGGGAGGTGAACGAAAACAGAGGTAAAAAACAGACAAAAACAAAGCAAACAAAATGCAAAATAAAACAAGTAGAATAAGCAAAATTAATCTCACAAAAAAGTGTAAAAAAATGATATAATCACCGTTCAGCCAAACAACAAGAGGACATAGAGAAAAAAACAATTTTTTGGATAATGAAGACAGAGAAGAGAGAGGTTTGTATGGACTTGGACTAGGGGATTTGAAATTTGATATATAAGTGGGGTGAAATTTTAACCAGGTAAAAATAAAGAATAGGGAGAATCTAAAGTTGGAAAAGGGAAAGAGAAACAAGACAACAAAATGAGGAAAGTAAGGAAGAGAGTGTTGGCATAAAGGTAGAGTTGAGATAGTGTAAAATTAGGCTAAAGGAAAGATGAAAATAGAATGTAGAACTCTAATACCAAAATAAAATAAAGAGAAAATAAAATGACACTTTTTCCAAAAAGGTAAAATAGTAGTAGTAATAATACTAGTTGAAAATAAAAATGTAATAATTAAAAAGTTAAAATCAATTGAGGAAAAAAGAAAAAATAGTTTTTAATTAAAATATGCAAAAAATAAAAAATAATAAAAAATTAAAAATAAAAGAATAGAATGGGCAGTAGTGGAGGTCACTCACTTTCTTTATTGTTCTGTTTGGCATTCCTGTTTCCCAGTCAGGAGAGTATTGCAGTTCCCTTTCGTTCCACTGGTGAGGTGTGTCTTAATCTCTTTATTCTTTGGTGACTATGCGAGAGTCAATTTGTGAGTCATCCACTGGGTGGCAGTGTTTTGCAAATGACCCCTGATAATAAGAACAGGACCTCTCTAGCCTGTGCTTAGATCCTGTTTACTCTGTGGTATTCAAATTCGGTTTGTGGGCGTGGGTTTTCCCAGAGCTGATTCTCTGATGGTTATTCTGTGCTCTGATCCCCAGGTTCCAGAAAAACAACTTTCCCCTACAGTCTCTTAGGATGTCTCCAATTGCGTGATCCTATGTATTGGGCTTAGCAATCAGAAGCCATAGTCTGAAGAAGAAAGAGTGCAGTCTGTGCACTCCCCCTTCCCTGCTCCTGTTCCAGCAGCCAGGACACTTTAATAACTCCCAGGCTGTCCTTCTGCCTCAGATCAAAATGGGTTGCTTTCTAAAGCTCCCCTCTGTTAATACCTCTGAGGGCCCCCTTCCACATTCAGGGATCACGCCCTGCCCCACATCCATGGATTTATCTAGGTGCAGCTTTCCCCCAGTCTAGTTCCCACAGAGTGTGCATCTCTCTGTTTTGCATAACTGGAGACCTCACCTTATTCCAGGCGAAATCTGACCTTTCCGTGTGGCATGTGGAGCTCCTCTGAATCCAAGTGTTTTTGCCAGTTGGAGAGCGGTGTTCTGAGTCCCCCAGCTGTTCAGTGAGTGCTGCTGCTAGCTTTTCATGCCACTGTAGACATCCACTTCCCCCTGCAAATGGCGTGGTCTCCGCGTTTGCATTGGTGTCTCTGGGAGAAAAAAAACCCATGGCAGTGAGGCTGCCTGTTCAGGGGAGCCCAATCCAGCAGTCTCTCACCTTCTCCTGGAGGATAACTGTCCCTTAACTTGCCAAAAAATACTCCCAGTGTGACCCTCAGCTGTTTTCTCTGTCTGCTCAGCAACAAGGCTCTGGTCACATCCGTCTATTCTGCTGCCATTTTTTTTTCTAAAAGCTCTATTTTAAATCTTAATTTCATTTAATTCAAAGCCTTCTATGTAATATCAGTAATTTAATAATTCCTTTATATTATTAGAACTCATTTGGCAACATACTGTGAATGCTATTGCTGTTAAACCTACTGTAAAAAACTCTTGTAGTATTTTCAACTGTTAGAAGAGGGAAACCAGAAAAAAAAAAGTTTAAGACTAAAAATGGTTAATCTAAAGTCTCCATTTACATTTTAAAAGCTTATTATTCACTTAATGAAATGCCTAAAGGCTCCTAAGTTCTTTCTAAGAACTTGTGTTACTAAGATCAATGTTCCCTAGTTGAACCTAATTATCCCTAATCATAAGTCAAAGTCTTCAGAAGCTGCCTCTATTCTTTCAGACCACCAAGTACAAAGTAATGCATTGAAGTAGTAACTTAACATTTTTCTGATAACTTGTGACATCTGATGCAATTTCCAAAAATAAGTAATTTTCAAATAGGCAGTACTTTACTATTTAACTAGCCTGGTGCACGAAATTCATGCATGGGTAGGGTCCCTAGGCCTGGATGGTGATCAGAGTTGATCTGCAGGGCAACTGGCAGGGTGATCCTGGGCCCTGCTGGCACCTGCCTTGGCTGGCCTGGCACTGCCTGCTTACTGGCCCTGCCCTTTGTCACTACTGTCAGTCGCCTCCCTCTGTGGGGCAACTGGTGGGGCTATCGGGGACCCCTCTCACTGGCCCCTGCCTCGCTGTCCTGCGGCCTGCAGGCTGGAAACAGCTCCTGCATTGAGCATCTGTCCTCTGATGGACATGTCATAGCAACCTGTCATTCTGCCATTCAGTAAATTTGCATATTAGACTTTTATTTTATAGGATAAGTACTGCTTTCAATAGACTAGAGAATACCTTGTTGTCTAAAAACAGCTATTGCTCCTTCTAAAACATTGGGGTTAATGGAAATAGAACAATAGATTTTGCCACCAAGTCATAATTGAAATATGACTATGCATTACTACCCTAACCATAGTACCAAGAATATGAAATGATCTGAAATAGATTTTAAATTTATTTTATATGTACTAAAATATGATAATATAAAGATTTCACCTTAGCTTTAGGAACAGATAAATATATGTTTTGGCTAATTTAAAAATATAATCAAATCTACATCTCATTTTAAAGATGAAGTTATAAATTCAAGTTTCAAGTTCAAGGAGTTTATAATTTCTGAATTAATCCTGTTTCTAATTTTTGTATTACCTAACACATGCTTTTTAGTTTTTACTAGTAAGAAACACATTTAAAAGTATAGTGTCAGAAAAGTTTTTACTATAGTTTTAAATCTTCATACTAGAGGCCTGGTGCATAAAATTCATGTCCCCTCAACCCAGCCTGTACCCTTTCTAACTGGGAACTCTTTGGAGGATGTCTGACGTCTGGCTTAGGCCCAATCCCAGGGAATGCTGGCTCCTAATTGCTCAGCTGCCTGCCTGTCTGGTCGCTCCTAACTGCCTCTGTGTGCCAGCCTGGTTGTCCCCAAATGCCTCCATCTGCTGGCCTGGTTGCCCCTAACTGCTCCCCATGCTGGTAGAATGGCCTCCAATTATCCCTGCTGGCCTAGTCACCCCTCACTTCCCTCCTGCCCCCAACAGCCTGGTCATCCAATTCAGCCTGCTGTTCAGTCATTTGGTGGACCCTCACTAACCCTCCCCACCCCCCACCAGTCTGGTCGTAGGCAACCATCTTGTGAGTTGTGAAGGTAAATTTGTCTTTTTATTATATAGGACTAGGATCTAATAATGTGTTTCAGTTACCATGATTTATACTAATAGTTAAAATAATTATATACTTTTTAAGTAAAATAACTTTACAAATAGTTTCTGTAACTCAAATTTAGTTAAGCTTGATAGTAGAAAATAATGTTTAAATTCTTCCAGTCTCTTTTGCTAATTCCTGCAACAACCACTTGCATACTCTATCATCATCTTCATACTCAGTCCTTCACTTTGTCTATAAACATAGTCATGGTTTATTTGAGTTATAAAGTCCTACTGTTTTCCATAACACTCTTCATTCCTTTATCCTTTGAAATCTCTCTCCCAAAGCTCTTGCAATCATTCTCATTCTAATTAAGTTTGAAAATATTTGAGATAATTAAATATACAGGTAAATATACTCACAGGTGTCAATCTTTGGGGGTTTGGGCACTTGGTGTGTATGTATGAATACTTCAAAAGCCATCCATAAAGTCTTTGAGACCACAAATACTGTATTTTTCTTAACATTGATTATTTTAATATTATTCCTCAAAAATTTTCCCAGAGGTCTTTACTTCTCACCACTTCCTCATTCTCATGGAGTAGCACACCAGTGGCTCAAGGGCAATAACAAAAGTAATATATATCAAAGAAAAATTCTGAAGTAGATTATTTTATACCAATGATTTTACAGTAAATGTGGACAAGAGGTAGATTATGTATAGGGCATTCAATTAGAAGATTTGGGCTCTCTTCATGCCAAAAAAAAAAGTATATGCACTCATAAATTCTAATTCATAAACTAGTTCAAGTGATTTCTTTTTTAAAAAATATATTTTATTGTGTGTTTTTTTTTTTTTACAGAGAGGAAGGGAAAGGGTAAGAGAGTTAGAAAGATTGATGAGAGAGAGACATCAATCATCTGCCTCTTGTACGCCCCCTACTGGGGATATTTCTGCAACAAGGATGCATGCCCCTGACTGAAATCGAACCTGGGACCCTTCAGTCTCCAGGCCAACACTCTATCCACTGAGCCAAACCGGTTTCGGCTCAAGTGATTTTTTTTTAAATTAAATCTTTATTATTCAGATTATTACATTTGTTTCTCTTTATTCCCCTCCATAACTCTCCTCCACCTGGCTCCCAACCTTGCCTCTACCCTTACCTTCCTCCCGTTGACCTCATCCATAGCTGTATGATTTTTGTGCAGTCTCTCCCTGTATACCCCTCACCCCTTTCCCCCTGAGAATTATCAGTACACTCCCCCTCTGTGCTCCTGATTCTGTTATATTCACCAGTTTATTCTGTTGATCAAATTTTTAATTCACTTGATTTTTAGATTCACTTGTTGATAGATATGTATTTGTTGTTCATAATTTTTTGTCTATTACCTTTTTCTTCTTCCTCTTCTAAAAGAGTACCTTTCAGCATTTCATATAATACTGGTTTGGAGTTGATGAACTCCTTTAGCTTTTTCTTATCTGTGAAGCTCTTTATCTGCCCTTCAATTCTGAATGATAGCTTTGCTGGATAGATTATTCGTGGTTTAGGTTCTTGCTATTCATCACTTTGAATATTTCTTACCACTCCTGTCTGGCCTGCATCGTTTCTGTTAAGAAATCAGCTGACAGTCCTATAGGTGCTCACTTGTAGGTAATGAACTGTTTTTCTCTTGCTGCTTTTAATATTCTCTTTTTGTCTTTTGCTCTTGGTATTTTAATTATGATGTGTCACAGTGTAGTCCTCTTTGTATTCCTTTTATATGGAGTTCTATGTCCTTCCTGGACTTGTAAGTCTATTTCTTTTACCAGATGTGGGAAGTTTTCTGTCATTATTTCTTTAAATAGGTTTTCAGTATCTTGCCCTCTCTCTTCTTCTGGCACCCCCACAATTCTGATGTTGTTACTCTTGAAGCTGTCCCAGAGGCTCCTTACAATATCTTCATACTTTTGGATTCTCTTCTCTTCTTGCTTTTCCAGTTGAGTGTTTTCTGATTCTTTATATTTCAAATTTTTTACTTGATTCTTATGTTCCCCTAGTCTGCTGTTAAATCTCTGTATAATATTTTTTTTTTATTTCAGTCAGTGTATGTTTAATTTCTAGTTGGTCCTTTGTCATGTCTAGTTGGGTCTGTTCCACCTCTAGTTGGTTCTTTTTCATCTCCAGTTGGTTCTTTGTCATCTCCTCTTGGGTCTCACTAACTTCATGCAACTTTTCTAGGATATTCTTGAAAAACCTTATAAGGGTGGTTTTGATATTCTATATCCAGTCTTTTGTTTTCCTCCATTTTTTTTTGTTTGTGATCTCTTCCCTTGTCTCAACATTTTCACTATGCTGGGAGAACTTCCCTGTTGGATTCAGTCTTATGATACCAGACTTGCAAAACTGCAGAAGCCTCTCTGTTGAGCTTGGGATGGGTTGAGTCTCAGGGCTTAAAGGACCACCTTGCCTTCCATTCGGCCCTGCTCTCCACAGCCCCTGAGTCTCAAGTGACTGGGTAATCGCTGGAGCGGTCCCTGTGTGTGTGTGCTCTCTCACAGTGTCTCTAGACTGCTGCCTTTCCAGTTCCCCTGCACTCCAGGACCATATGAGTCTGGGTCCCCATGGTTTAGTAGAGTTAAAAGTGACGCAGTTGGGAGGGTCTGTCTCCTGCCCTCTTGTGAAAAGCAGTGGCACAATCAGCAGTCGGTCATCTGCTCTCAGTGCCATGTGTGCCACCAGACTTCTGATCTTTTGTGACTCCCCTAAATTTCCATGCACCTCTCCCTTTTCACAGTCCAAACTCCCCCCGTATGAGTTTCGGCTGTATCTGGGTTTAGTGTAGTAGGATAAGGGGTTCAATGCCTTTGAGAATCTCTGTCTCCCTCCTGCCAGAGAAAGCCAGCCATGTTCTTTGGCACCCGTTCTCTCCATGCGTGCGTCTCCGTACCTCAGCTTTTTGCAGCTCCTCTGTGTCTCTGTGATCCCCTCTCTTCTCTTCTAGTTGTAGAATTTCCTCTCAGCCAGCTTTCCTGTGGTTCTGGATGATGTCCATTCTATCTTTTAGTTGTAGTTTTGAAATTGTTGTGTGAGGCAGCAGTGTAGGTGTTTACCTATGCCGCCATCTTGGATTCTCTCTCAAGTGATTTCTTAATGCCAAAACCCATATATGAATTTTTAGGGGCTCTCCAACTTTGGTTTAATTAATCTGCTCTAATCTAGTCATTATCTTCAGTCTAACAAATTAAATTTGATTGAAAAAAAAGGTTGACTATATATTTCAAATGATTAAGAAAAAAGGATTTTCAATCTTTAATTATTTTAACAACAGTTTACAAATTTATGTCTTGCATCTTATAACAATGTCTTGATTAAGATAGGAACTTGCCAAAACTGTTTTGGCTCAGTGGATATAGTGTCAGCCTGCAGACTGAAAGGTCCCAGGTTTGATTCCAGTCAAGGACATGTGCCTTGGTTTCAGGCACATCTCCAGTGCAGTAGGCAGATGATCGATGTCTCTCTCTCATTGATGTTTCTGACTTTCTATCCCTCTCCCTTTTTCTCTTTAGAAAATCAATAAAACATACTTAAAAAAAAGATAGGAACTCAACCTCTTCTATTTCTGAGCTTTAAAGTAGCATAAAATAGTTACCTAATTCTCAGCATTCTATGGATCCTAATGCAAATATTTTTAATGTAAGAACTGTTGATGCCTTTCCAAGTACTTTTCACAGTCAAACTAAGCCATTTTTTTCTCTATTGCAGAATAAGATACCACATACAAAGAAAATTCTGTTGAGATTGAAGGCTAAGGTTTCCGTGGGTATTTATATGATTGTGCAATTCAATTCTGCATTTAAAATGCTGCGTCAAATGTGTAGATAGTATATACTTCAAAGCTGATTGTTCCAAGGGTGCTTGCTTTTGTAGTATTAATAGAAGTAGGAGTATATCTTCTGCATGTAAATTTTCAAAATAAATGGACGGCCTTATCAACATTAACACAGAAACTCAGCAGTTTCCTGTTATTCACTCAGGTAATGAACCTAAACAATTGGTACTCCTCCCCTGAGTAAAGATGGGTTTGCATCTTGGCCTGTTTCTTCCTTAAATTTTAAAATGTATTATCTCCCATGAAGCAATATGAGCTTGTAACATATTCATAAATGAAACCTGCAGCACAGCTTCTCAATGGCAAATAGGCAGTCATAACATTTTGCAAATTTCCCATCTGAAATCACAGAGAAAAAAACTTAATATACTCACCAATGACCCTTATCAAATAGTAACTTTGTAGAATGCTCTCTGACTTCATAGTCTCTCTGGAGGTTACTAACTCTAATGGGAAGTCAATGTACCATTGGCTACTCTTCTTAACAGCGGTGAAAGTTGAAAAAGGATACATCCAATAATTCTGTGTTCTCAATGCCGAGTATAATATCCTAGTGGAACTATTTTTGGTTCCCTTTGAAAATTAATGGTATTTTTTGGTATTTATTTATAGCAGAGGTTAAAATCCCTGATCCCAGAATCTTAAACCATCAGTGTGAATGATAATTCCTTGTATTTTTTTCCTATTGTTAATCTCAAAATATTCCTTCAATATTAATTTATAAAAAGTAGAAAACTAAATTTCCTGAAATGACAAGATGGAGTTCATACTGTTTCTGAAACATCATGTTGCTAAAATGAATAACATTATGTTAAGAGGAAAAGAGAGCTTTAGTAAACAATGTTTTGGTAATTGCAGGTGATAAACATTAAGTTGTGTGAGTTGTTTTGTGTTTGTTTGTTTTGCCTCCATAACACAAATAATTAATGAGATTTATGCAATTGCAAATAACAGATTTCACTATACTGAATTAAATGATTTAGTTTTCTTATATAATGAATAGAGGCCCGGTACACAAAATTCGTGCTCCCTCTCCAATCTGGGACCCATCGAGGGATGTTCAACTGCCCTCTCAAATTCAAGACTGCTGGCTCCCAACTGCTTGCTGCCTGCTTTCCTGATTGCCCCTAACTGCTTCTGCCTAACAGCTGCTCACCCCCTAACCACACCCCTGATAGCCTGAATGATGCATAACTGCCTCCCTGCCAGCCTGATTGGCCCTAACTGCCCTCTCCTACAGGCTTGATCACACCTAACTACCCTCCCCTGCAGACCTGGTCTCCCCCAACTACTCTCCCTTGTGGCCTGGGTCCCTCCCCACGACCCCTCCCTGCAGGTCCAATCACTCCCAACTTCCCTCTTCTGCTGGCTGGTCATCCCTAACTGCCCTCCTTTGCAGGCTTGATCATCCCCAACTGCCCTCCCTTGCAGGATTAAAACCTGCCAACCACCCTCACCTGCTGGCCATTTTGTGGTAGCCATCTTGTGTTCACATGGGGGCAGCCATCTTTGACAACATAGGGGCAGCCATCTCTGTGTTGGAGTGATGGTCAATTTGCATATTACTCTTTTATTACATAGGCTAGAGGCCTGGTGCACAGGTGGGGGCCAGCTGGTTTTCCCTTAAGGGTATCCTGTGTGGGGGTAACCCTGGAGCATGGGGCAGCCTGGGCAAGGGGCCTGTGGTGGTTTGCAGGCCAGCCACACTTCCTAGCAACCCAAGTGGAGGCCCTGATATTTGGAATTTATTTATTTTCTGTAACTGAAACTTTGTAGCCTTCAGAGGCCTGGCCCAGCCAGAGTGTGCAGGAAGCTTGACTTCCTCCATCGCTGGGGAAACCCAAGCCTTCTGCTTGCTCTATGGCTGCAGCTATTTTGGTTTGGTTAATTTGCATACTCACTCTTGATTGGCTGGTGGGCATGGCTTGTGGGTGTAGCATATTATTCTTTTATTAGATAGGACAAACCTTAGGTGGGCAGTTGGTGACCTTAGATATCCTCAAGGACTTTTTTTCTCACAGTATCAAATATCTGCTTCTGTCCCTACCATCACATACTAGTCTAACAGAAAGGAAAAAGAAGAATAAAGAGTAAAAGGCTAAATTGTTTCCAAGGAACTTTCCCTTAATCCTCACAAAAAGGTTTTGTTGTATTTCATTAGTTTTCTTAATCTGTAATAGACTTGTCACTATTTAGCTGAGCATAGCACTACACTATAAAATGTATTTTTGTTAATAAGAAATAAAAAAAGAATGGATAATGGATAAGCAACTTCAAGTCTCTTACAAATAAACTATTTTTATTTGATTTGATTGAAAGACATGGAATTAAAATAAATTTATGTTTTTACTCACAATAATAATGATTATTGCTAACATTTCTTAAATATTATCTGCATGAAAGTAGATAAGATCCAGATCATAGAAATTATCTCATTTACTCTTTGTAACAATCCTAGGAATTAAGTACATTGCAGATACAAAGCTTGGTATTACCGACTCACAGTCCTATGGGATAAATTTTGTTTTACTTAATAAAATAATCTTTAATTTTAAATTAAGGATTCCTTTAAGTTGTATCAATAACAGTTCCAAAGGCAAATTGCACTTTATTGTGTGTGTGTTTTTCTAGTCATTGAAACAAATTAAAACACATCCTGAGCCCAGTAATGTCTATGTCTTTGAGCTAATGTCACAATTTTTATTCAAGTGCACATCTCCAGTATGATCCTCTGTTTTTGTTTTTTGTGTTTTCTTTTTTTTGGGGGGCACCAATTAATTTTTTTATTGCACACCTTAGAGCAGTTAGAACGCACACCTGCTTTTGTTGTGTTTTTTTTGTTTGTTTGTTTTCCAAAGATATTCTTTTTTGTGTATACTTTTTTCTTTATTAATTAAGGTATTACATATGTATCCTTATCTCCTCATTATCTCCCACCCCCTTTCATTCCCTCACTGGTGTCTGTGTCCATTGGTTATGCTTGTATGCATGCATACAAATTCTTTGGTTGATCTCTCTTCTTTAACCCACCCTCTGCTACCTCCCCTCTAAGGTTGACCATCTGATTGAAGTTTCTCTGTCTCTGGAACAGATCCTGACCCTCTTTTGGAATATTTCTCTATAATCGACTGGCTCAATAGAGCACCGAAAGATGGTGGGTTCAGTTCCCAGTCAGTGCACATACCTAGGTTGGATTTAATGCTTGGTTGGGATGCATACATATAGAAGGCAGCCAATTGCTGTATCTCTTTCACATCAATATTTCTCTTCCTCTCTCTAAAATCATTTATTTCAACAGTGTCCTTAGGTTAGGATTAAAACACACACACTACTGAGATGTAATATACTGGTTTATAATGCTAGCTTACATGTATACTTCTAACCTTTTAAAGCCATATTACATTTCTATAAATAGTCCACTGTTCATAACTTATGATAATTTTAATTAAATTATATATTGATATGGAGGTCCAAGCTACAACTGTTTTCAATCATTAAAAGAAGAAGTAAGTTCCTTTAATGATGTTATTCTGTAGTGCTTTATTATTTTCTTTTCTAAATGTGATTGAAATCCTAGGGAGAGATAATAATAATATATTCTATTATGATTAATTCCTGTTTATTTGAATATTGTTATTTTAGTTATGTATAAGTAGGCTGATCTACAAATATCACAATATCATCAAGAATACTTTGAATAAAAGGGTTTGCATATAAAACATGAATTATTTATTATTATTGCTCATTTATATTCATAGTTATGTGTGGTGTGTTTTCTCAGAATGTATATACTCTTCTAAGAGAGTGTTTTATAAGATGACATATACACACTTCAGAAAAGTTTTTATTCTTATCATGCATTGAATATATAGTAAAATATTATAATATTTTCCAAAGCACTTTTAAAATAAATTATAAGAAAACATTATTAAATTGGAAAAGATTCATGCCTTTGCATTAGGTTGAGCCTATTATATTTTCTTTTAGAATCTTGTAACTAGCTTCATATTGTCTCAGTACATAATGAGTTATACAGGTTGCACTCTTTCTGTCAGGCATCCTTAAAATTACAAGACATAAAATTTCCCTAAACTTTGTATTGTTATCTTCCATATATTGCTTCCTGAACAATTGTTTTTTTCCTGTTGGTATGCATTAAGGTTACCAATAGTTTATGTCCTGAGAAACTTGTATGCAAAAGTACTTCAAATGTATGCCATTTATATGGATTATGAGCCTCAATATCTATTTATCTTCCATGTCTTTTGGATCTCCTACCTATCAAATGTGGGCAATAGCTTCTTACTTATAGGCAAATTTGAGTTAACTAAAGAAATTTATAATAAAATAATCCATTCATTTATCTATTCAACAATTTATTAAGCACTAATATTGAACTCTATATATGCTTGTTAGTGTAATGTGTACATATACAGTATTTTTCCATTGCCAAGGTAAACCAAATGCACACACAACACCCTATAAAACAACACAAATTACAAATAAATAAATAAAACAAATCTTCTGAAGACACAAAGTAGATACATAATAACAATATACTTGAATTTATGATTTTTTTTTAAATTTCTCTCAGTGCTTCCTTTAGTTGAATATGTTTATAATTATTACTACAGACTGGTGCATGGATTTTTGCACCAGTGGGGCCCCTCAATGTGGCCTGTGCCTTCTCACAATCCGGGACCACTCAGGGGATGTAGGAGAGCCAATTTTGGCCAGATGCCCTTCTGGCCAGGCCAACGGGCCCCACTTTTCTCTTTCCTCTCTGGGTCCAGGGTGTGGGTGAACCAGATTCAGGGCCAATAGGGCCTCAATAGCAACCTAACCTACCAGTTGGAGCATCTTCCCCCTGGTGGTCATTTCATGACATAGCTACCAGTCAAATGGTCCAACAGTTACTTAGGCTTTTATATATATATATATACATATATATATATATATATTATTTAACTTATTTGGATTCAACAACACATTATATGATAAACAAGCATTGTCAAGAGCCTGAGTACATGGCATCTAAATATCCATTTATCTATTTTATGTGGCTGCTAGAGTCACTATGAAGATTCAAGAAAGTGACAGGGGATACCTTGACAGTGAGGAAGGAGTGAAGACTACAGAGGATGAAAAAATAGTATTTCTGTTGGCAATTTAGTATAGCAACAAATGTCATATTTAAACATAATAATAGCTCCAAAGAATCGGGACATATACAGAGATGTATTGAAATATGTGGGATCTTTGAAAGATCAGTTGTGTAGCTCTTAATTCAAATTATATTCTATCAATCTATGTATGATATTTGGATAATGGCAGCAAAATGAAATATTTTTATTAAATATAAAATACATAATTCTGTTATATATTTTAAATAAACTTAAAATATATATTTATTATAATATTTGTATGTTTTTTGTTTTTTTTTTTTTGCCAAGTAACTATGTGAGAAACATTACTTAACCTGCTTAAAATTTAGGTAACAAAGCAGACCATTCCCTTTATGTAACATGATATATGTGTATTATTTGGTTTTAAACTGAATTCTGACTTCAGATGATGACTAGTTGTTATAAATTATTCTCATATGTATTAGTGTAATCTATGTGTTCACACTTATTCTGTCAAAAAAATCAATACTTTTTTGCCACATGTGAAAAATGTTTTCTTTTGGTTATTCTGTCTGAATCTGTCAAAATTTTGTCAATGTACATTCAGCCATTTATATAGAAGTTTCTATGGGCAAAACTCAGTTAAGGGGTACAATTACACCGATGTGTTTATAATAATATTTTAGCATTCCTATTAAATCTATGCTCTGGACATCAGCTTTGCTGGCCAATCCCTTGAGCTAGTTAAACATAGAATGACACAAATAAAATAATGTTTCCTAATGGAAAAGTGCATGAAGTTTAGAGTTAGATACATTAGGATAAGTCCAGGCAGAGGCACAGTTATCAACTTTATGACTGACATTGGGAAAACATAAGTAATTTTAAACTAGAGGACTCATAAGGCTCAGTTTCTTAATTGATAAAAGTGAAATACTAATAATATTCACTTTAGAAATAACTATAGAAAAGAAATCAGATATAAATGTAAAGCACACTTCATTTAAGCTCAAAATCATTAAACTATGTTCAATATTTTCTGTGAATAAAGTTTAGTAAGTGCAATATTTTAATTAGTATCCTAGAAGATATAGATTATTTAAAGAGATTTTTTCTATGATTTAGAGACTTTGATGAACTGTCCATATGTTTTTGGTTATGTTAGAATCTTAAATGAGCAATCACTTGCCTCTGTTCTTTAAAATGTTGTAAATAAAAGTGATTCATGCTTTAAAATATATATGCCATATGGGACTAAAATATTTACAAAGCACATTAAGGTGAGCTGTGATAACTGGAGAAGTCTTTGAGAGGGAAATTAAGCTTGAGTCAAGTTCTGAAACAGAAAATCATAAACCATGGTGTGTAAAGAATTGAGAAAGCTTGGCAAGGATCAGAACTTCCCATAGTACCTGAGATTTATAACAGAAATCTGAGCAAGTGTTCTAAGAACATTAAGGATGATTCTGAAGCAGATGAAGTTCAGTCCACACTTTGGGAACATGTTCTAAAAGATAAATAAAATTTACATAGAAAAATATAACACAGAATTCATAGGAGGCAAGTGTGAAAAATGTTATGCATTTTGAATATAATAGTAATTCAAGTATAGAAAATTATTTTATTTTTTTCAATACTGTAAATTTGTTCACATATTCATTTTTTGACAGCCTAGTCCAGATTTGAAATGTCTTGAATACCAATCTATGTTGAACTAAATTCTGTACTAATGAAAATCTATTTTATTTCAGTAAGTAAACAGTTAAGCAAGATGTATTTTTAAATTTATAATTACAGTTAACATTTAATATTATTCTTATTTAAGGTGTACAGCATAGAGGTAAGATATTTATGTAACATATAAAGTGATCAACCTAATAAGTCTAGTACCCCCTTGGCACCATATATAGTTAATACAATATTATTGACTATATTCCCTATGCTGTTTTTACTTCCCTGTGACTAGCATGTAACTTTCAATTTGTACTTCCTAATTCTTTCACCCTCTTGACCTAGCCGCTCAGTCCCCATCCCATTTGGCAAACATCAGCCTGTTCTATGCATCTGCGAGGTTGTTTCTGTTCTTCTTGTTCAATTATTTTGTTTTTAGATTCCAAATATAAGTTAAATCATATGGTATTGGTCTTTGAATGACTTAGTTCACTCAGCATAATACCCTCTGGGTCCATCCAAATTTTCCCAAATAAGATTTTATTTTTTATGTTTGAGTAATATTCCATAGCACATAAGTATCACTTTTTTATTCAATTGACTGCCAGTGGACACTTAGGTTGCTTCCATATCTTGGAAATTGTAAATAATGCTGCAATAAAGATAGGGATTTATATGTTTTTTAAATCAATGTAGTGATACGGTGGTACCTCGAGATACGAGTTTAATTCGTTCCATTATCTTGCTCATATATCAAGTTGCTCATGTCTCAAACCAAATTTCCCCATTGAAATTTATTGAAATGCCATTAATCCCTTCAAGCCCCCAAAATGCCACCCCAGTTGTTCTTGTTATATGTTTTTGAATAAGAAAAATGTACTTATAAATGACAAATATTGTATAAAAACATAATAAAAGAGAATATAAAGGAATAAACTGGTTTTATAAAGTGTATTTACCTACTCGTTACACTCTTAATGCTACATTTTATCCCTAAACTGAATGAAACTTAACTAATCTTCACTGAACTTAATTGCGACTGGTCTTTGCATTTTTGGCCGATTTCAAAAAAAATGTGTCCAACGGGGTTTGCCTCCTCCTCCCTTTCAGAATGTTTCTGAAATGGGTGAGGCAAGTTTCATTGAACAGCTCTGATGCAAGACCAGTAGCAACTTTTTTGGGATGTTTCTTTCCACCAAGTGTGACACCCTCTCCCACAATCCTAAGATCTCCTTTATCTCACTTGTAGAGATCCCCTCCACCTCTGACTCCTCCTTGAAATCAATTTCTTGGAGAACCTCTGCATGTTGCTGAGACTGCAACTCTTGTAACTCCTCCATGGTGAGTTCCAGAGAGTGCTCCTCGATGAGCTCATTCACGTCTCTCATCCACCTCCAGGCCCGTGGATTTTCCTAGAGACACTATCTCCTCCTCCACTGGCACCTCGGGTTTGAATCCTTCAAAGGTCCTTTTGGCTATGGCCTCAGGCCACAGCTTCTTCCATGCAGAGGTCAAAGTCCTTGTTGTAACATCCAGCAGCCAGGCCTGATCAATAATTCTGAGGCATATCACGATGTTAAAGTGGTTCTTCCAGAACTCTCGAAGGGTGAGGTTTGTGTTCTCCATCACCTCAAAGCAGCGCCAGAACAGGTGCCTGATGTACAGCTTGTTAAAATTAGAAATCACCTCCTGATCCATGGGCTGCAGGATAGGAGTGGTGTTGGGAGGTAGGTAGACAACCTTTATAAACTTGAACTCTTGGAGGAGTTCATCTTCGAGGTTCGGTGGGTGAGCAGGAGCATTGTGGAGGACGAGGAGGGCTTGCATGGTTAGGTTGTTTTCCTGTAGATATTTCTTAACAGAAGGGCCAAAAACCAGGTTTACCCACTCCACAAAGAACTGCCTGGTGACCCATGCCTTCGGGTCTGCCCTCCACATAACTTGCAGTTTATCTTTTAAAATCTTATGTGACTTAAAGACTCTAGGGTTTTCCAAATGGTATACGAGCAGAGGCTTGATCTTGCAGTCACCTCTTGCATTGGCGCATAATGCGAGAGTTAGCTTATCCTTCATGGGTTTGTGGCCTGGCATCGCCTTCTCCTCTGCCATTATGTAAGTCCTATTCGGCATCTTCTTCCAGAAAAGCCCTGTCTCATCACAGTGAAGACTTGCTGGGGGATATATCCTTTGGCTTCTATCATTTCGGAAAAAGTTTTAGGTAATCCTTAGCTGCCTTCACATCTGAACTTGCTGCCTCACCATGCCTGACAATGGAGTGAATGCCGGACCTTTTCCTGAAGTTATCAAACCAGCTTCTACTGGCTTTAAATGAATCTTTTGATGCTTTGTCCATGGAAGTGCGCGGGGTCTGCTCCAGCAAATCACCGTAAATCGCTCGCGCCTTCTCACATATGGTGCCCTGTGTTAATGTATCTCCTTTAAGCTGCTTCTCCGTCACCCACACTATCAGTAGATTTCTCCATCTTTTCATGGAGAGAGCTACGGAGCTCAGAAATTATTGTAACGCTCTTAGCTGGCATTATACCCTTTATCAACTCCTTCTGTTTAAGCACAGTGCATATAGTTGAAGCACTATGCCTGTACTGCCTCGCCAAGTCAGCCACTTACACACCTTGCTCATATTTTTCTATGATTTCATGCTTTAATTCAATAGACATCATCCTCTTCTGAGTACTGACCTTTCCACTCGCTTTCTTCAGACCCATGGTTATAAAAAGAAATGTGATAAAGTATGTAAATGCACAAAAGATGCTTCGACAATGAGGCAAACAAGCACACTGAACTGAGGCGTGGGAAACTATGAGAGGCTCGAGTCTCGGTAAACTGATGGGTCGTGTGCAGCCAGCCAATCCGTGCAATTACTCGTATCTCATATGTTGCTCATATTTCAAAGCAAAAAATTGCTCACTTGATGGCTCGTATCTCAAAAATCTCGTATGTTAGGGCACTCGTATCTCGAGGTACCACTGTATTTTTCTGGTTGGGTAAGGACAAGAGTAAGGTCAGAAAGATAAGTTAGGGAATCAGGACAATAATTAAATGGAGGTATAGACTACTGGTCATCTTCATTGGTTAGGGATAAAGAGAAACAGAAACATATTGTGATTGAAGAGGTAATCAAAATTGATGAGTTTAGGTATAGAATGAGAAAAAAATAGGTATATACTGACTTTCAATTTAAAGTTTACAAAGTTTAATGTGTTGCTCAACAGAGGAAAAAAAAAACTGGGCCCAATTTCATGGGTCCTATGTTTTAGACATATTTTATTTCCAAGTGGAATAATCCAGCAAAAAAATGTAGATGCATTTTGTAGTTTGGATTAGGATTAGGATCAAATACAGAGTAAAAAGTAATATTCATAGCCATAGGAATCCAAACATCAAGATGAAAAACTGGTTTTAGATAAATAAATTGACTTCTATTTTATCTCTCTCTTTTTTTTCTTCAGATTAAAGGTAAAGAGTTGTCTATCACCTCTGTGCAAAGCAGTGCATCTGTTGAAAGGTGGCTAGGAAAGAAAGAAAGGAAGAAGGATGATGATAAGGAAAAGTAATGATGGACAGTTCTTTATCTTTCTTCAATCATTTTGCAGCATTATGTTCCCTAAGAACAAACTTTGTCTCCAAACCAACACATATTTGAAACCCATAGGTAGCCATATAGAGCACTGGATTACAGTAGCCATATTTGGTGCTACATACATCTGCTATTTATAAATGCCCAATCTCCACCTACCCAAAAGCTGAAACCAG
Source organism: Lasiurus borealis (assembly GCA_004026805.1). NCBI lineage: Eukaryota > Metazoa > Chordata > Mammalia > Chiroptera > Vespertilionidae > Lasiurus > Lasiurus borealis. Next base: position 18,607 of record PVJN01004306.1, on the reverse strand, counting down.
CACCTTGCTTACTGTGGAAAGCCATGTGTTCATTAAATTACACATATAAGCAAAATCATACAGCATTTGTCATTCTCTGCTTGGCTTATTTCACTTAACATAATACTCTCCAGGTCCATCCATGCCTTTGCAAAACGTAAGATGTTCTTTTTTACAACTCAGTGGCAGTCCACCGTACCAGAGCTTTTAGTATCCACTCATTTACTGATGGACACCTGGGCTGCTTGAGACAGGGGTATGGGCATCATCTACTTCCATCCAAGACTGATAGCTCTTAAAGGGGAGAACAGACTGACAGCTCTTAAAGGGAGGTGTCCCGAGGCTGGGTCAGAGGTAACATAGAATAAGCAAAGGAAATAAGGAAAGACTAATGGACACATACAACAATATGGTGGTTGCCAAAGAGAAGGGTTTGGGAGGAGGTAGAAGAAAGTAAAGGGGGTGATAAAATGTGATGGAAAGAGACATTACTTGGAGTGCTAAACACACAATGGAATATCCTGATGATGTATTGTAGAACTGTACACCTGAAACCTATATAATTTTATTAACCAATGACACCCAATAAATTCAATTTAAAAACATTTATTTGACCTTCAGTCCATGATACTTCAATCCACCTGATATTGCACCTCAAATTATGCACACATAACTCAATTAATACAATGTATTTATGAGTTACAATGATCAATTCAAAAATAAGTATATGGCCCAGGTGAGACCAAAATTATTGTAGTAGTTCCCCATAACTGCTGTAACAAACTACCACAAACTTAATGGCTTTAGGCAAAGAGAAATTTATTCATTCAAAATTCAAAGGGCAAAAATCCAAAATCAGCTAAAATCTAAGGTTTCTGCTGGCCCATGCTCTCTCCCAAAACTCTAAAGGAAATTCATTCCATGCTTTTTCAGAAGCTGGGAGCTGCCAGTACATATTCCGTGGCTGTGGCTGCCTCACTCCAGTCATATCTCTGTGGTCTAATTGCCTCCTTTCTGTCTTATATTTCCCTCTGCCACTTTCTTATAAAAGTATTTATAATTGCCTCTCCATATTATCCAAGATAATCTTTGCATCTCAAAATCCTTCATCAGATCATATGGTAACATTCACAATTCCCAGGAATTAGAATGTGCACATTTCTGGAGGCTATTTTTCAGACTATCACAGTGATCAATTTCAAGGGTTTTATTTTTTAATGTTTGGGTAGTTGGGTCATGTTTGTGTAATAGCTGAGTCTCTTGGTGTCTATGGTAGCCAGAAAAATGGCCCCAAGGATGTCTAGAACCTGTGACTATGTCATCTTACATGACAAAATGTTTTTTTTGCAGACGTAACTAAGTGTTGTTTTTTTTTTTGTGAGATGAAGAATTATTCTGTGTTATTCATGTGGACTAATATAACCACACAATAGCCTCATAAGTAGAAGGCAGAAGAGTAGAATTCAAAGAAATATTGGATAATGTTACTCTGGCTGTGAAGATGAAGGAAGTAGCCAAAAATGCAGAATCTCCAGAAGCTGGAAAAGGCTAGGAAACAGTTCTCCTATAGCCTCTAGAAAGAAACATTAACTGTCAGTAAAACCCATTTTGACTTCTGACCCTAGCACTGTAAGATAATAAATCTGTATTTGTTTAAGACACTGAACTTTCAAAAAATTGTTGCAACACCAACAGGTCACCATGTATGTTGGTCTTTCTATCCCTTTGCTGCTGCTAATGCAGTTACTTCAAGTCTCACAAGTGAACTCTTTCTGGATAATTCTCTTTGGTTATTGAAGCTGCCTAGTCCTGTGTCTTGGGATTTATGATGCACCCACCACACTGGTAGCACAACTTCATAGACTATAACTGACTTGGATGGAAGTTTATTTGTTCATAGCCCTGTCTCAAGTGTGAGCAGACTCAGTAACACAAATTACATTCCAGAAATCACCATGGTCAGCAAGACTTCTGAAAACACCTTATTCATAACTTTTTCACCTCCCTTCTGCTGCTTTTCTCACACCTGTTCTCTATTCTTTTTAGGGCACTGGTGAAAAAAAGAAGAAGTGATAATTTTTATAATATTTTAATTCTAGATTTTTTACCTCACTGCATTGAAATTCTAAGATAGTAAACAAAATGTTTCCCATTGAAATTGTTAAGTGTTAGAAAAAAAAAAACACACATCACATGGTGGGTATTTTTGCATTCTTTCACACAGAAGTGAGTTCTAGAGTTTGTGTTTAATTGAAAAAGAAATAGTAACAGAAATGTGTTTAAAAATAAGATAGTGAGTGGAATAAAAAAGAGGAAAGTTTTTATTAGCTCAACAATTTTAGAATCTTAAAAAGATGTAACTGTGTTAAGGTACATTTACTTTAAACTTACAGCAAATGAAATAAATAGGAATTATGTTGAAATTAACTCAAGTTCTTTATACGTATAGTGGAAACATTAACTAGTTCAGGGGTTTTGTTTTTTTTCCCAATTTCTCTTATTTTCACCTTCTTTTCTTTTTATAATCTGAAACTCCTTTCTCTTTCTTTTCTTTGATATCCCAAAAGAAAAAAAAAACAAGTGTCTTAAAATAAAGCGTATTATCTTTCATGAAAAATGTTCCCCATTGAAAGCAACACTGTAAGGATATTTAAAAAAACAGCAAAACAATGCCCAGAAAATGTTAAATTCCCTGACAAACAAATACACTTCAAAGGATACTGCATAATAAATACTGAATTGATAAAAACCTGGTAATAGCACCAAAAAAAAACACAACTTGATATATTCTACATATATATATACATATATATATATATATATATGTATATATATATATATATATGTATATATATATATGTATATATATATATGTATATATATATAGATTGTTAATTAGATAACAGAAGCATGCTAGTGTGCTAAGACATTACAATAAAATTATGACTTTTTTGAGCAATAATTTTTAATAATGGCTTCATTGTTTTTCATTTTTTTGTGTCCTTAATCATTTTTTTTTTCTTGTACTCTTACTAGGTACACAATTATGCTGGCAGCTTTATAATTTCCTATTATATTTTTTTAAGGCAGGCATTTTATTTGCTTATATATGGGAATGACTATCTGACCATAATGTTAGGAGACTATTTTAATGTCTTTCTACTTATTCTCTGTTCCAGGAAGTTTTTAATAAAGTATTTCTTAAGGATAAAATCAATGCATATTTTAGTTTTTATACTACTTAATTTCTGTCTACGTTAAATTTTCTATGTCAAATAATACAGTTGATCTTTAGAAATTATGTATTTACCCAAAAAGAATAAGAAAAATCAAATGCCTAATATCCACTAATTAATGTTCAGTGGCTTTGGAGCCTTTGAATACAAAATATTCTGTGGAAGTTGGGCATAATTGCACAAATAATGCAGCTCCTTAAAAACAATCCACTATGTCTGTCTGTGGGGAGTAGAGGACAGAATTAAGATGAACATTCAGCAGATCTGAGTTGGTTTTTTTAAAGTTGATGTTGAACCATAAAGACATTGGGGAATTCCCAACATCAGGTAATTATAAAACTTTTGGAAAATGATATAAAGAAAATCACACAAACACACACACACACACACACACACACGCACGCACATACATACATCTCCCAATATTCATCATCAGGTAATTAACATACCTAATTACATTTTCAAACATCCTTTACTCATCACAGCTGTGTTAAAAATATGTCAAGTTCTATGCAGTTTTACATGCTGAATTAAGAGCAGTGGCTGAAATCATAAATTTTTTCCTAATATAGTCTTTATTTTAACAGGGAAAACTGATAATATGAGAGGGTGATATGGGATGAAGGCAAGTGGTCACAAAGACTCTCAATGAAAAGGCAACTTTGAGAATACATGTGAAAGTGAGTTGGCTAGCCTAGTAATTCTGTTCTGAGAAGATCACTTATGTCAGAGAGATTAGCAAGTATGGAAATTGTAGGCAGAGCCTGACTTGTATGTCTGGGAACCATATGGGGAAACTGTAGTGGCTGGAGGTGTCAATGCAGGGGAAAGGGTTGAAGACATAGAGCTGTAATGGGAAGCAAATCATTCAGGGCTAGGTCCTATTGACAATTTTTGCTTTTACTTTAAATAATTCAAAAAGCCATTTAAAGGCTGTGACCTGTGTGATATGTACTCACTTGATTTCAGCAGAACATTCTGGCTATTGTGTAGATCAAACACAGAAGAATGGAAAGAGGGAGATAGAATGTCAGTTAGGAATCGATTACAATGTCCCAAGACAGAGGTAACTGTGACTGTAACTAAGTTTGTGGCATTTGGGATGATGAGGACAGATTTCTAGATTTTTTTTTCCTGGAAATAAAACCAATAGGATTTTCTGATGAAATGCATATGGAATACAAAACAAGAAAAAATATCAATAATGAATAAATTTTTCTATCTAAGACTCTTGAACATATGGACAATGGAGTTGTCATTATCTATATATATAAAAGCCTAAGCAACTGGCCAGTAGCTATGACACTCACTGACCACCAGAGGGCAGATGCTCAACGCAGGAGCTGAAACCAAGGGCATGGTAACATGGAACAGACTGATGAATCTCAGAGGAGAGGGGAGAGGGGGAGGGAGGGAAAAGATTAACCAAAGATCTTATATGCATATAGAGGACTGATGCACGGATTCATGCACCAGTGAGATCCTTCTGCCTGGCCTGCGGAGATTGGGTAAAACCTGCTCTCCAATATCTGCTGAGGGGTCCCAGGTTGAGAGAGGGCCCAGGCCAGGCCCAGGGACCCCATCGGTGCACAAATCTGTGCACCAAGCCTCTAATCTGAAATAAGGTATACTGCAGGGGAAGCAGGTTTGTGGGAGGGTTAGGAGGGGTGGGGGATTCATAGAATCAATGGTGGACATGTAAAGTTTGAAATACCTATAATATATTTAGGTAACTGGTAAATGTGTTTACAATTTACAAGAGAGAATTTTTCTGGAGATGAAAGAAGTCATCAGCACACAAGTAGTATTTAAAACTTACAGTAACAATGTTCTACTACACAAAAAAATCATATTCGCTTTATCATTTATTTAAACTTTTTTGCTTTATTAAAGGAAAACTATAATAAATGATGTAAAAGACATGGATCCAATACCTAGAATTGCCACTTTAAAAATTTATTATATTTACTTTATATATGTTCTTAATAACATGGATAAAGTAATATAAAGTAGAAATTTTTTTGCCCCCCCAATACAAATTTGATGGACTAGTCCTGTTCCCACAATTTTATTTATTCTATTGGTATATTGATTCTTTTTTTTAATTTTATCAAATATATTATATATGTTTAAGAAATACTTTTAGACATTGATAGTTTTCCTCTTCTATTTTTATTTCATATAAATGTGTTATATTTTTTAATACAGTATATTTATTTTGTTTCTTGTATTATATTTTATGATCAGTATTTTTTCACACTAGGGATATTTTTGAAATGTCTAGCAATCATTGACTGTTCATAAATATTTAGCACTAGAATGCTAACTATTAAAATGACAGAGGTTAAAACAATGTTTTTAAGTGTTAGAAATGTGTGTTTTGGTGATTCAAGATATAGACAGCCTGAGAAACCCTCAAATTTAAGAATGTCAAGAAGCTTTTTATTCTGTATAAATTTTTATTACTTTTATTTTGCTAGTGTCTTGTGCAAAGCACACAAAAGATTAGAAATCCATTATTCCACCTATAAATTTAATAAATAAACATCAGTTCCCTATCTGCTCCACTTCTCTGCTACTTCAGGCATTCAGGAATATTGAGCCTTGCACTGTTCATGGTTTTGGGAGGGAAACTAGGGATGGGAAATTAGCTTGACTCATTGTTCCCCTGCCTAGTTTCATTGCTTACTATTACTATTTCTGAAAACACTAAATATATATTTGCCTTCTAAATCCCTCTCTAGTTTTATTTTTATGGGAGTATCTGTAGATACATATTACTTCTATTCATACATTTTATTAGTATTGTCTCAAAATGAACAAGAAATAAACACATTTATCTATGCCATTTTAAATATATTTCCTATGTAATCAATAAATGCTATGTCCAAATTACAATGAAGGAAGGTTATAAAAAGTAGAGGGCTGTATTCCCTGTGAGTTTATAATCTAGTGAAGAAGAAAAATATATAAGCCAAAAGTGAAATGCCTGAACTGCAAGCCAGATAATACAGAGCAAACTGATTTTTCCTCACACTCACCTATATGAATCTTGCACATTCCACTGTCTTATAGCACAGAGAAACCACAGAGCCTAGTTATCCCCAATTCTTGAAAACATTCCCAGTTTCTGCAGGTAGAACCAGCTTCCTTCTCTTCAGAATCTATCTGAATACATTTACAATTCAAATCACCCCATGCTGCTACCTCAGCCATTTCTCCTCACTTTTTTGATCTTCCAAAATCATGTTGATAACTCCTGTCCAATGACGCCTATGCCTCCTCCGGGGTTCTTCTTTCTCGATGTATATTTTTATACTTTTGTTTTCAAATTGTGGTTAAGAGGATTTGAGAATGAGACAGAAAAAAAAGTAATTTAACTGGAGGTCTGTGTTTTTTAACAATGGAAAATCCAATAAGCATGTCTGTTTAGTGGATTCAGATAGGCAAATTTTTACATTTATATTAGGCTATATCCCTATATTTAAGCTTTTTGTTCTCTTATAAACTTAAATTATTTAGAAATAGGCTTTAATTCAATTAAAATATAAACCATGTCTACAAAACATTATACATAACCTTCTTCAGCAAGGTGGAAAACTTGAAATTTTTCTATTGTTATAGACAAAAATCATATACATGCTTAGTTTACATATAAACACACATATAATATATAGATACTTATTATAGTAATGTATTATTTAGTATAATGGTATCTATATGTAATAGAGTAATATTTTAATAAACTGGGACACCACAACGGGTTGACCGGACAGGAGGATGTTGCACAAGCAGTGTCGGGATGGGGCGGCAGAGGCCTCCACAAGCCTGCACTGGGGGAGAACCTGATGATCAGCAGTGGCCACAGCTGCTTCAAGGGCCAGAGAAGAAGGCAGCGCCAGACTAGCAGTGGCTGCGGCTGCTGCGGGGCCCTGGGAGGGAGAATGAGCAACACCACACAATTTTGAATCCCACACTGGGTTCTTTAATATAATTGTTAAAGTATTACTTTAATTTTAAAATACACAATTTCTTGCATTTTTTCACATTTCTTCAACCCCATTTCTATTTTCAAAAAATAGTGCCAGTTTGACATCATATTACACCATTTTTTCTTGAAAAAAAACCTACAATAACAAAAGTAATTATCAACAGATCACCTACAATAATAAAAGTATAATATGCTAATTAGACCAGACAGCTGAATGACTTTCTGAACGTTATTCCAACATTCTTCCGGATGAAGCCGCAATGGTGAGGGCCAAGGAAGAGGCACTTAAGAGCAATCAGGCAGGCAGGCAAAGTAGTTAGAGGTCATTAGACAGGCCTCTTCTAGAAATTCAATGTCAGTACAATAGAAACATGTGCCTTGTCAGCTCTTGGCTATAGTCCAACATTTAAAACAGGAAAAAGGTATGCTATTTTGATTTTTGTTCTTATTGTAGCAGTTTAGGTTAATTTTCATCTTTTATGACTTTGCTTGCTATTAAAAAATTATATTTTTCTATTGACTTCTATTTTTACCCAGAAATATTCTACATTTACTTTTTTCTCATCACCTGACTGCCAAAATTCAAATTAACATTTTTTTCAATTTAATTATTTCAGAAATAACCATAGTTAGTATTTCTGACTGAGCTAATTGGATATTTTGAAATTATTTAAAATGCATCATACTAATTAGAAATATAAATATTTATTCTAAAATGTCTTCATAATTTTAATGACTTTACTAATAAATTACAAATTTCACACCCAATAAATATACACATTTAGGGAAACTTTTTGTTTAATTTAATTAATGATACTATGCTATAGGTATCAGAAAGAGAAAAAGAATTGCCAATCATGATCTAATTTTTCTTAATAATATTCCTGTTACTTTGCTAAATCATTCAAAAATGGTTATATTCTTGAAATATTATCTATTAATTCTAGATTTTAAATATAGCAGTAAATAAAACATATGCTTACTCTCAAGGAGCTCTTGTTCTGGTGTCTTATAATATTAACTTAGTGCTTTAATTTGAAATAACATAAGAAATAGATATAATTATTTGTAAGGCTATGTCAAACAATCTTTGTATGTAACCATGATGGATTATGGCTAATCACTAATATTTCTAGTATTCACTAATAATTTGTTAAACTACAGTGACTGCAATTTAACAGAGTATATTAGATTTAACTTTTACATTTAAATAAAATCTAATAGATGAGTTTAATTATAAAAAATATTATCTGACCAAAAAAAGTATTGCTATGCTGAGACCGGTTTGGCTCAGTGAATAGAGCATTGGCCTGCGGACTGAAAGGTCCCAGGTGCGATTCTAGTCGGGGGCATGTACCTTGCTTGCGGGCACATCTCCAGTGTGGGGCGTGCAGGAGGCAGCTGATCTATGTCTCTCTCTCATCGATGTTTCTGACTTTCTATCCCTCTCCCTTCCTCTCTGTAAAAAATCAATAAAATATATTTTTTTAAAAAAGTATTGCTACTATTCCATTGCTCAACACAGATTCAACAAAGTAAATCTAAAGAAAAATTGTTTCACCTTGAAGATATTATCACTGATTTTTTTTCCAGCCATTTTCATACAGGTATTTTCCAAATCTTCATAAAGTAATCACTGATATCAAAGGGACTTCTTTTGATGACAAAAGTCAGCCCTGAAAAATATGGCTTCGCCATGCAAATATGTAATTAACATTTTTTTCACTAAATCCTCAAGGAAAACATTCAGTAGTGACTCTACACTTTTAGGCATTTTTAAATTCCAGAACATTTTAAAGGAATGCAATTGACAAATCATGCATCTTTTAGTGGGTCTTTTCATGTTCTAGCTATTTAGATTATGAAGGAACACGTTTCTTGTGAGAGCTTCTTAAGTATTCAGATGGAAAGATATTGCAATAACAAAGATAAGCCCATATGCTATGAATTGGCAACAGCTGTTTCACCTTCACCCTATGGGATGAGGGAGAAATAGAAACTGGAACATCTTGATTAATATTAAGGTTAGAGAAATAGGATAGTGGCATGATAATTCTAGAGCTATCACCATGTTTGTGGTAATATTAAACATAATGGCAGAGTGACAAGATATCACACTAACACATTACAATTATTTGAAAATTTCAAAACTTCAGTCTAATAGATGTGTATAATAATGCAGCCTCAACTTCTTTTAGTTATTTTACTCATTTAGCCAGGTGTCCTGAATCATTATACATGTAATCTTAGCAAGAGTATATGTTTAAAACTTAGCATCAGACAATAATTTATTTTAAATTAGGGTCTTTATTGCAGTTAGGGTCTTTATTATGTAAGGTAATAGGTAAAATTGTATAACTAATAAAGCAAGGTGTTTTAGCAAGTATATAAAATTATATATTATCCTTTTTTATAGCGGTGTTTTGTCCTATAGTCTCAATACAATTTGCATCTGCCTAATAGTACCTATAAACTTGAATTAGTGATAAAAGGCACAGGATTTCCAGCCAGATGCCAGGAATCATATTACAATTTTACAATTAAATAGTTGTGTGACCTTGGGCAAGTAACTTAAATGTTCTATGCCAAAACTTAATCATCAGTTCTAGATATTAGAGATTTACCAGTTAAATGCCCATAATTACATCTGGTACAGTGTGAATACTCAATTAATTTTAATACTTCAAGCTATAGAGGACATGGGTTGCATAAGAGCTAAAGAAATGACATCTTAGCTATATTTTATGAACGCAAGTCATAAACATCTTTAGTTGGAGATTTTTTGTTTTTGTAAGACCACTATTAATCATAAATATTCTAGGCTAGGCAAATGTTATAATTTGAATTGATGTTAGGAAAAAATTTAGTAAATTTATAAGGTCACTTGGGATTAAAAAATTATAACTAGAAATCTGAAACTTGATTATCAAATTAATTCAAGCCAATAGCATTAAGACTTGCTTTAGGAAGAAGAATTGGGATGGACAGGCAAGCTAAGAGTTTGTTATACATGATATTAGATAGAATTTGTTGACTAAACCTGAATAGAAAAACCAAATAAAAGAACCTCAAGATTTAGTAATTTGAAAAATATTTCTACACTAAATATATAAAATACATAAAAAATTAAACTAGGCTAGCCTGGCCAGCATGGCTCAGTGGTTGAGTGTCGACTTCTGAACCAGGAAGTGGGTCAAGGTTCCATTCCTAGTCAGGGCACATGTCTGGATCGCAAGCTAGATCCCCAGCTGCAGGGGGGATCAATGATTCTCTCTCACTGATGTTTCTCTCTCTCACTCACTCTCTCTCTTCCCCTCTCTTTCTCTCTGAAATCAACAAAATTATATTAAAAATAAATAAAACTAGTGTAAATAAAAATAAATCAAGATTAAAGTTAAGACGTTGGCTCCTCTAATTTCCTTGATTATATGCCATCTAATGGCTGAACAAATACATATCAAACACTTTCAATAATAGACTGGAAAGAGGAAAATAAGTTAATAAATTAATACCATTTATTTAGATATTTTAAAAGGTAACAGTGGAGAAAATAGTGTTCCATATGACACTTAAAATCTATGATTGAAGATCTTTAAAAGTAGTTTCAGTTGTGTGAAAATGATGATGAAGGGTTAGTTTTACTATTTTAAGGATAATTTTTATAATTATATTAATTTTAAATATTTTTAACTTTATTATTTGTTACTAGAGGCCCAGTGCACAAAATCCATGCATGGGGGGGGGAGGGAAGGGAGCGGGTCCCTCAGCCCAGCCTGCACCCTCTCTAATCTGGGACATCCCTCTCACAATCCAGGACTGCTGGCTCCCAACTGCTCAACTGCCTGCCGGCTGATTGCCCCTAACCATTTCTGCCTGCCAGCCTGATTAGCTCTAACCACTCCCCTGCCAGCCTGATTGCCCCTAACTGCCCTCCTTTGCCAGTCTGGTTGCCCCTAATTGCCCTCCTCTGCCAGCCTGTTTGCTCCCAACTTCCCTCCCCTGCAGGGATGGTCCCCCCCAACTTTCCTTCCCTGCAGGCCTGGGTCCCCCACAACTACCTTTCCCTGCACAACCAGTTGCCCCAATTTCCCTCCTCTGCAGGCCTTGTCACCTCCAACTTCCCTTCTCTGCTGGCTTGGTCACCCTTAGCTGCTCTACCCTGCAGGCTTGATCACCCCCAAGTGACTGGTCCCTCCCAACTGCCTTCACCTGCCCGCCATCTTGTGGTAGCCATCTTGTATCCACACGGGAGCAGTCATCTTTGACAACATGGGGCAACTATCTTGTGTGCTGGAGTGATGGTCAATTTGCATATTTACATATATTAGTTAGGATCAAGTTCACTAGGGTCAATTTGTCTAATAAAATTATATAGGTACAATTCTATAATACAACATCTAAATATTGTACTGTGTGTTCGTCACCCCAAGTTAAATGTCCTTCCATCGCCATTTATCCCTGCTTTATCCTTTTCTACCTCTCCCAAGCGCTTTTCCTTCTGGTAGTCACCATACTGTTGCATGTTTATGAGGTGTGTGTGTGTGTGTGTGTGTGTGTGTGTGTGTGCTTGTGCAAGTGTGTGTTTTTCTCATTTAGTCAGTTCTCTGTATCTGAGTCTGCTTCTATTTTGTTTGCCAGCTTATTTTGTTCATTAAGTTCCACATCACACCCTTCAGAATGGCTATAATAAATAAATCAACAAACAAGTTTTGGCTAGGATGTGGGAAAAATGAATCCCTCATGTACTGTTGATGGGACTGTAGATTGGTGCAGCAACCATGGAAAGCATTGTGCTATTTCCTCAAAACACTAAAGAATAAATTGCCTTATGATTTAGTGTTTCCATGTTTGGGAATAATATCTGAAAAAACACAAAACAATAATTCAAAAGAATAGTTGCATCCCCATGTTTATTGCAGTGTTAGTTACAATAGCTAATATTTGGAAGCTGCCCAAGTTTTCATCAGTAGATTAGTGGATAGAAAAGCTGTGGTACATTTACACAATAGAAAACTACTGGGCAGTATAAAAGGAAAGCTTACCTTTTGTGTCAGCTTAGATGGAACTAGAGAGTCTTATACTAAATGAAATAAGCCAATCAGAAAAAGATAACTATATTAATTTTTAAAGGTGGGTAAAATATTTACATAAAGTAAGTTTTATAAATAGAGGAGAAGAAAGAAAATAAGAAGATAATTGTGTAAAAGAGAGAAAACACATTAAAATGGCTATTTATAATATGTGGCAATAGACAAATGTAGTATGAAGTTAAAAAAAAGTACAGTAAAGAAAATAGTCTTCAAATGGGGAAAGGACAGACAACAATATAGACAAAATTATATTTATGTTAATTTTAATAAAAGGACAAAGGTGAATTAATATAAACAAAGGGGATATGTTTGTACTAAAAAAATGTTCTGCTTGTTGTTTTTTTTAAATCTCACTTAGAGCATTTATTTATCCTTCAAATAGCTCCAAATAAAATTTGAGTTAATTTACAAAAATAAAATTCAGGCTCTATAGGTTTATTAAGCTAAAGTGTATGCTGAAACAAATGGAACATATAAATGTGTTGGGAGGGTAGTTTGCCAAAAACCTACCATAAATTCAACATTTCTACAAGATAAGGTAGAAGGCAAATATATTACAGTACTAAATGTAAACTGTCTAATAAAGGGCATTCTAATTATTCAAAGGGAAATATTTATTTCTTGCATTAATATCTCAGAATAATTGATTATATTAATTGTTTCATAAGAAATTTGAACAGAATAGTTTTAATAAAATTCAATAACATCATAATAAATAAAAAGTAACTTATGAAAAATAAAGTTTTTTTCTTCCAAATATAGTAAGTATCTTACTGAGTTCATATAGAGAGCCAAATGGTTCACATCATAGCTATTCAATTGGTAGCTAGAGGACTAGAACATTGATTTTCAAGATTTAATTTTATTTTCATAAAGTCTTGCTTTGGAAGAGGATATAAGAAAGAGGTTTATGTGAGTGTGCCTTGCAGAATTAGAGGAAAGGGATAAAGACAGTAGAATTTTACTGTAGTTGCACTTACATATTTTGGACCCACTTCTTCTAACTATTGAGTCTAGTTTAAGACATGCATTTCAGTGTGTTTTTAAGTTAGCTCCTTGCATTTCCTTTAAATGTTGCTTCATTAAAGTAGTCCCCATGCTGTTTGATGTATAGAGATATTCATGCTACATCTTCATTATGAATTGTGATTTTAGTTTGGAAAAGATCCCTTCATTTTCAAGTTTATGTTTAGATATTGATTTTTCTTTGATTAATTCCAGAATTGTGAATACTGCTTAATTATTTGGTTCATTTGCTAGATATATCTTTGTAAATCCTTGATTTTTAGACTTTTAAAATTACTATTTTAGGTTTCTCTTACACAATATGTAGCTGTGTTCTTTAGCTTTATCGTTGTTTTGGAGTTAATTCTCATCAATTGAGTATGCTGGTAATCATTTTCTTATTTTTTATAAGTAAGACATATAAACCTGTTTATATTGTGGAATGAGAGGTTTGCAGAACTCCTAATTGACATCATGTGTCAGTGCAGCAAATTTCAGTTTCTTCTGTGGATGTGTTTGTTTGTTTGGGGGGATGTGTTTTATAATTTCAAATCATAAGGACTTTTAGTAACATGAGAGCAAATATATATATAATCTAATAGTAGACAAACATGTAAATTGACTATACCTCTGCTATGCCCATAGCTAATCAGAGTGAGAATGCAAATTAACCCAACAAAGATGGCAATTAATTTGCATAGATAGGCATCCAGCACCTGGGTTCCAGGAGCATCCCAGCATGCAATCAAAGCCAAGGGGGAAGGAGTGGAGCCAGTGATCAGAGGAGCTGGGGGGCCCCTGCCAGGCCTAAGCGTTGGCAATTGGTGTGAACTCAGAGAAAACACCTTTTCTGACTGCTCATTGGCTAAGCTTCCTGTATGCCACTGCTAATATTCTTAGTAACTTGGGAAATAAAAATCCAAAAAGGTAACCTAGGTTTTTTCCGCCACACTTCTGGAGAAAAAAAAACAAAGATCCACTGCTGGAGGAATGTCATATCCCACCCTAGCTGGTTTGATTCAGTGGATAATGCCTTGACCTGATGACTGCAGGGTCTGGGTTCAATTATGATCAAGGACATGTACCTAGGTTGCAGGCTCCTTCCTGGCTGGGGCACAGGTAGGGCTCATGCAGGAGGCAACCAATCAACCTGCTCCTCTTACTTTTATGTTTCTCTCTGTTTTTCCTTTTCTCTTCCACATTCTCTAAAACAGCCTGATATGATTATGTAAAAATACTTTTAAATTTGTGAAATAAGTCTAAAGAGAGGAATGTTATCACTACTTTTCTGAATACTGTCAAACCACTTGAAGCTATATATACAGATCTCAAAACTCTTTTCTTCTGAGAACATCTTGATAAATATCACACTTTCAATATACTCATACAGTGTACTCTTTAAATATTTAAGTAAAATTTATAGAATCATTTAAAACAAAAAATATGCCTTGATCTAAGAGAACTGCTTATACATTTTATTGTGTAACAAATAATAGCTAAATTCACCAATTTAAATAGCAATAAAGTCAATTATCTTTCCTGTTTAACACTACAGCAATTGTGTGAAAAGTTGATGATAAAACAAAAATTCAAATCTAGATCCATTTTTCACTGTGAGATTCAGCTTATGAAAAATAGACTGTGCAACATTTTATGCTATTTTTTAAATTAATTTATTTATTTTCCATATTGCCCTCCCCATCCCCCAGTACATGCCCTCATCCATCTCCCCCTCCCAGCCACCACCACCCCCACCCATTGCCCTGTATCCACTGGCTATGCCTACACACACATGCATACAAGTCCTTCCGTTGATCTCCTACAGGCCTCTCCCCGCAACCTCCCCTGACTGCCTTCCCACTGTAGCACGACAGTCTGTTAATTGCTTCTTTGCCTCTGCATCTGTTTCCCCCCAACCCTCTGATTCTTGTCTTTAAAAACATCTTGCCCCTGTAGGCTAGAAATAAACCCACAAGAGCAAAAGAAAAATGTTTGAGTCCCAATGCTATTTTAAACTCTGGGTACATCCTTAGAATCAAATTCAAGAACTGGAGATTTAGTATCATTTAAATCTAAAACGCATTCATTTGATATGTAAAGTAGACAGGAAAATATAGAACTGGGAATAGAATTTCACACTAACTGAACTCCCTGAAGCCCTTAGCTATTTCAATTTTATTGAAGATTTCATCAATTGCCTACTAACCCTAATAATAAGGAGCCTAATGATCCTTCAGAATGTAATTTCTTAGTGAATTTCTTTTCTAGTTTATGTCTCCCTATTGTATCCTTTATAAACTTAAATTCATATCCTTGATTTTTGTAATGCAATTGTATTATTAATTTTAAATAAATGAAAACTTGTGAGCCACATAGGCTGTTCAGAGTTTTTTTTCCTACCTTTTATAGAATGGTCAATGATTATATATATATATTTAAAAACCAGTTGAAGATATCATGTCCTCTCTTTATTTACATAAAGTTTTGATATGACATTTTAGCATAGATGACCACAAAATTAATTATTGTAGTTATAAAGGTATATATGTTTTAATAACAGAGCATGCCAACAAACAATCTTTTAAAAAAGTAAGTTTTTGACTACTGACGAAATGTAGAAAATTGTGGTTAAAAAAAACTAACCTTTAGATACATACATAGGTATATATATCTCTCTCTATATATATATCTATGTATGTATATACATAGATAATATATATACCAATACCCTTATGATAATATCAAAACAATCTAATTATAGATTATAAATGAGAGATTCCAGAGATTTTAACACTTGCCATTTTCTAGTAACCGAAATTTTTGACTTTAGACAAATTTTATTTCCTTTGGATGAGAAAATGTCTGTATCTTTTTTCTGAATTTGTTTTTCTTAAATGAAGAAAACTTAAAGCTCTCTTAAGCTTCTAATTTACTAAATTGTATAAAGAAGTATGATATTTCTTCTTTATTCATGTCTAGTGTCAAAAAGTCCAAAATATTTTCTTCTTATTGAGTCTCCATGTATCAACTATGATTTACTACTTTGCATTGTATTGACTAGAGAAAATCTCCAAAGAAAAACAATCTAAGCTTTTCAGCATTTTATGTTAAACGATTCAATAACTGTATATTGTCAACAGTGATTTTCTGGAAAAAAATAGTATCTTGAAAATGAATATTGCAAAGTCAGTAAAAGAAATTTGTCATTGAACAAATTTAGTTGTGATAGTCATGGCATGAGGGATGGTGTAATAAGAGGAGTATATTCTTGTGTCTCACCAGCTCTATACAAAACTCTAGATAACTAACAGACATAGCTTTGTTTTCAGAAATTTCTAATTTCTTCCAGGCTTTGTTTTAGATGTGGAACTTACTGAAAAATTGAGAACTAGTTGTTACAAAATCATAAATATATTAATTTCATATTCAAAAGACCCTTTCAGATACATTAGCATTTATTTTCATGTACCATCTCCAGATACTTTTTAAACAAAGATAAAAATTAGAAAACATATAACATTTATAAAGAGCAGTATTATAAAGGAATATACTTAAACATAATTATGACAATATTTATGCAAATAAAATACATCTTATCCTGTTTAAAAGGGTATAAAATTACCTTCTGAAGCTTTGCTTCCTATAAAATTTTATAGCTCAATATATACTTAATAATAACATTGTTATCATTGTCAAAATAACAAAAATAAGTTTGTTCTTTACTCCAAACACAATTTAAGTAAGTAGATTATAAACTAAGGTATTTTTGCTATGCAGTGACCTAATAATCATGTTTTAAATATCTGGTTTCTAAAATTCAGTTTTTCACAAACAAATTCTGACTTTATAAGACAACAAAGCTAAAAATTAGTTTAAATATAAATATTATTGTCTTTTTAAAACTTAACCAATGTGATATTTTCATTTCTAGGTATTTTATAGAATTTGCTCTCATTTGTCTAATGTTTGCCTTGGAAATAATATATTTCACATCACTATTTGTTTATCAACTAACTCATAAGCATTGTGTGAAATGTATTTGAACTCTTTATTTCATCCACTTAATGTTTACAAATTGCCTACCTTTATAAATTATTTAATGGTAGCAGTTTTCTAATAATGTAAAGATTCTAGATATTATTTTTCTAGTATAATTATCATAAAGATGATTTTTAAACAATTATACATATACATCTCTCTGGAAATAAAAATATCAATATGAATGAAGTTATAATAAAAAGCAAACTGCCGTTTTTTATTATTTAGTATTATTTCACTTCTAGCATTTTTATATGTATCATTTTTAACTTTAATACTTTGTTGTAACTGGATCTCTTCTAATTCATTCAGCCATCATTGCAATCAAGTAACTATTATTATTAAGTACATACTTTTCCATCATTATAAGTGATCCTTAACAGATAGTACCATTGTACTTTTAAAGGGGCATAAAATAAGAAAGTGTGCTGATCTAAGTACCTTGAATGATACTGTACCTATAATACTGTGCCCATCATTAGTTTTTTTCACAGAAAAATTCCCCAAAGCTTAGTCTAATTCCACCATGATCTGCAATCAATATAACCTTTATATACACAAGTTATTCAAAAACCCTAACCTTGTTTCAAAAACAATTATAATTACTGTATCCATTAATCCAGACCAACATGTTTTTTTAAATAATGAATTGGTGGGCCAAAGTGCAGGCAACAATGAAAAAACATGTCCATCCTTTATTTTTCTTATCATAAATTCCTTAAGAGATTTGAAAGTCCCACCACGTTTGGCTTGCAGGGTATCTCTCAGACTCTGTTTCTCTTATTACTTGTCTGTCTCTGTCATATGCAGACTCATTTTCACATGTGCATGCCTGCTGATTGAAATCACATGTATGTGGTATATTAGGGGGGATCCTGGATGCAGTTTTGTACAAGTGTCTAACATGAGAGGACCCCTGAGGCACACAGAGACCACTGCACCACCTTTATCAGCTGCTCAGCTCCCTAGTCCATGTGGTCTGAGATTGGTGAATCCCATCTCCTCTCCAGAGACATTATTGTTTTTTGTAATTCTCAGCTATTTCACCAGTGTTATGATAGATAGTCTCAAAAATACATTTTGGAAAAATTGTGTGAGAATTTAAGTGGAGTAACCTCCTAGGATGAGCACTGTCTGTGCAGGTATGCACTATGGAACTTTGACAGGTCCTACACTCTGTTCTCCCAGAAGAGGGGCATTTTTCAACTTCTCTCCAGGGCATTGCGGAGGCCTCTGCTTCCTCACTTTGTCTCCAAGCCTGGTCACCA